>CM077526.1:18723698-18846173 GCA_039654895.1 Mongoloraphidia duomilia
GGTTTCAAATCAGCAAAAGCTATACCCATCAACAACGCAATTAATTATTGTCTCTCACAACATAGGGTTTCAAATCAGCCAAAGCTATACCCATCAACAAAGCAATTAATTATTGTCTCTCACAACACAGGGTTTCAAATCAGCAAAAGCTATACCCATTAACAACGCAACATTCAAATTATTTTTCGCGACTTCATATAACAGAGAAATAGACGCGCACACTGCACAGGCCAACGGCCTGTGGCCGACACCCCTCCAGGAATCACAAATTACATTGTTATCATAGATAAGAGAGTTATATAGATAGCCCACTCTATCATGAATGCTCTGACCCTTTTAGTACTGACTGCAAAAACTTATGGCGCTAGTGTGCAACCATAGATAGAGTAGTATAGATATCCCACTCTATTCTTTTAGTACTGATTACTGCCACTATGGAGTATGGCGCTAGTGTGCAACAACGAAAGAAGCGGTAATTTCAAATATTTTACTCGTATCTTTAAATTTAATTTTCCTAGAAATGACGTACACATTGAAAAGGTTAATTAAAAAATAAAAGAAATGTTTTTTTCCCAGTTTTATTACAATTTTTCATAATAACAAACTATATTAACATTAAAAAATAACATTTGAATACGAAATAAGTCACTATACTAAATTATTATAATATTATCAAGTCATGTAAATATACAATAATACAATAAAATATTAATAATATAGTTTTCAGAATTGTTTCATAGTAATAATATTGATTTTCACGCCTTCATATTTGCAATCTTCAGAGAAATGAGCTTCACACACTCGGACATTTTTTCGGACTCGATTCATAGGACTATCAAAGAAATCCCTACGATTGATCGCAAAAATCCACTGATGAAATCTCTGTAATTAAAACATTATTTTAAGTATTTTAAACACTTGTCAATCCCAGATTTTTAATATTTTCAACATCTGTAAATATTATTTAATTCAAACAAAATATAACGACGTGGAACTTGAATAAATGTGATTATATGATTTTTAAGTTATAATATCTTACTCATGTCATAGTCATAGATAAATAAATTATTCTTACCTCAGTTTCCTTAGGAAATGAATAAAATGTAATCTTCCCACTATTATCATTATTGCAATTCGGAACACAGCACCATTTTTTTCACTTTTACAAAACACGAATATAATGACTGCATCAGTATACAATGAAACACCCATTTTGACAATGACGTAACATAATGCTGTAGTCAGCTATGTTATGATGCCAGTCATTATGCATTCATTTAATAATATAGTACGTTACCTAAGATATTGTGATCGTTAATTTTCAAAAGTTAGCAGCGCCAATAATTTCGGTTTTTGCAGTCAGAACTAACATGGTCTGAGCTTTTCTATAAGAGTGAGCACAGCATGATTGTTATCAGATCAATGCGAAAACTACACCTTTCTGAACACGTTTCAACAAAAATCATCGATCGAGGAATTATTCCGAAGTGAAAATCTAATTTGACTTCCCTAAAATTATTTATTGGCTTAAAAAAACTTTCTTTTCGTTTTTCAATATTATTTTTGTGTTAAATTACTAAAAAAAATTAAATTAATTTAAATATTCAATTGTGTTCTAAACACAATTACAACTGTGCAGGTAAAATAAATTTTGAGTTATATGGGGGTCGAAAGTAGCTCAAAATGGCTCGTGTAAATCTTTAATTGTCTGTTTTAATCGTATTTTGGCAATCCGTTAGCAGTTTGAGCAATCCTTAAAGATCTCTGATTGGATTTTTTTTAATTTTCAGATCAACGCGTCAATTGAAAAATCAGCTGAAAGAAATGGATATCAGAACCGTGCGCAATAATTCCGCAGATGAAAATGAAAAGTCGCCAAATAAATTAATGGCTGGTCCAGTGATTAAAACGCCTCTCCGACGAAAATCTATCCATTTGGTAGAGAAAAATGGCGCTTCGGTGGAGGAACACGCCAAAAATATTGACCATGATTATATGAATAGTTCAATTTATAAATCGACTAAGAGACCATTTATAGACGACCCAAATATTAATTTGTTCAGGTTGAGGAAACTGAAATTATCTATTTCACGAAATCAAAAGTCAGAGTGTAATCTACCAATAGGATCAGATTTGCCAATCCAAGAGAAATCAAAAGAGAATGTTTCAAAATATAAGAATTTTAGAACGAGGAATAATGAGTCTTGCAGAGCTTCAAGACTTATATTACTTAAATTAATGAACAAGACGCCTCTCCAACGAAAATTTATCAATTCGGTAGAGAAAAATGACGTTTCGGTGGAGGAACACGCCAAAAATATTTACCAAGATTATATGACGAGTTCAATTTCTAAATCGACTAAGAGACCATTGGCCGACCCAGATATTAATTTGTTCAGGCTGAAGAAACTGAAATTATCTATTTCACGAAATCAAGCGCCAGAGTGTAATATACCAGGAGGGGCAGAATTGCCTATCCAAGAGGAATCAAAAGAGAATGTTACAGGATATAAGATTTTTAGAGCGAGGAATAATGAGTCTTGCAGAGCTTCAAGACTTAAAAAGAAGGACAAAGAAAACAAATTAGCCCAAGAAGTCTACCAATTAAGATTAGAAGTTTTTAATCTTATTAAAGAATGTGCGGCTAAAACAAAGAAACATTAACTTCCATATTTTTTTCTGGCAGGGGAAAACTTATAGGTATTCCAATGATAAGTGTTGACCCAAGCGAGTATAGCTGAGAAGTGCGAAGGCTGCTAAGTAGATAAAAATATATATGAGCACTGTGGTTGGAATAAAAACAAAATAAAATATAGTTACTTCTTACCACAACAGTTGTGGTAAGAAGTAACTATATTTTATTTTGTTGCTAAGTAGAGTTGAAATTTAAGTTTTTGATAATTTAGTTTTTAATAAGTAAATGTAAATAATTAAAGGAAATAATTGTCGTTTAAATGCCTCGAAATTATTAAAACGATGAACAAAAAACAAGATTGGAGTAAGGAATTTGCTAGTATCAAATGTTATCAAATCTTTTTATGTTTTAATTGAATAATGTAGAGTAATTTGGATTGTATAATAAATAAATGAGGTGTTTTGAAAATAATTTTTTATTGAATTTTTAGGATGTAACCTTAGTAATTGATACATTACTATCAAAAGCCAAATTACAATATGCAAAAATTAAAAAAAACCGGTAACTAGATGATACAGGTGTAAACTTTTTTAAGTCCGCGACTGTGCATAGCTGATAGCCTGTTTCACAATTTGAAATCGTGGTGTAGATATTGTTAGTGTGCAGTTTTGTAGGCAGACCAGATAGATACCAACATATTTACCACGATTTTAAATTGTGAAACAGTCTATGTACGCACGGTATGTATGTGTCGCTCTTTATAAAAATAAAAATGCCAGACATTACGTAAAAACATTTTTTTTTACTTGTGTCTGACGGCATGTTGGCAGGGGGCTATTTGTCTGGCAATGTGATTTTATGTATTCTGAATCCTTGCTTTTTAAGATAGACTTAAAAAAGCCTTACATAATTACTTGAAAGATGTATACTTTTACCTGTCACCGAAAACGCAGGGGAAGATTGCCAGACTTCCAGATTCTTAAAGGGGGAGCACTTATACAGGTATTTTTAATGGTAATTTGCCATTAGGGCATGCAAATATTCGGATGTTTCAGGTATTCGAATATTCGCTCAAATTTTAGCCAATATTCGAATATATTCGAATATATTCGAATAATTGGTAAAAATAATAAAAACACTGGAACTTCAATAAATGATTTTTAATTATTTAAAATCAACACGCCTACTGCACGTCCATAAATCCAATCAATATTTTAACCACAAAAGCAGCTTACTTCTAATTAAAAAGAGATCAAATAATCATTTTTACATTACTTAGTTACGTAAAAATTCAGATCAAATCAACTAAATATTAAAGCGCACATAGCTTCCGAGAACCATCAAATGAACATATTTAAGTAATCAAAAAAATTCAAAATTCTTTCTTTCTGTTTTTCCTATTCAAACAAAAATATTAAATGAGCAACTAAGATGCATTTTTATTAATTAGTACCACAAAAGTATGGGATATTGCTCCCCTATAAAAAAAATGCTTCACAAATAAATAATACGTCTATTAGCACGTGCGAAGAGCAAATCAAGCAATTAAGTACACGTACGTAACGTAACGTAACGTAAGTAAATAGTTATATCAAATAAACATGCAATAATTAACAAAAAAAAACTTTCCTCGCCCCGTTTCGATTCCCCTCCCACGCCCTAGCGCGAACTTAGAGCTAGTGTAGCGTTTGTAAGATGTTTTAGCGCCGCCGTAAACCGTTTTTAAACAATTTTAATTCTTAACAAATAATTCGAATATATTCGAATAATAGGAATTACTATTCGAATAATAAATGCAGCCGAATATTCGCTATATTCGAATATTCGAATTGCATGCCCTATTTGCCATACGTAGACGCTCGAGAGTAGATGATTTCTGCCGCTTTAAGAACACCTACCCGGCTACATAGTCGTCGTAGTCCCGTAGCTTTGGAGTACCGTAGCCCGGCAGCCCTGCAGACAGTTGACATTGATTTGGAAAACAACTACTCGAAGAGGAATATTAGTGAAATGATTTTCATTAAAGCGTTGGAATGCGTGAACTTTAGGTCTGACACACAGGGTTTGAGTTCGGTGTACAGTGACCTGATTAATGTTGTCAAAGCTTCTCTTGGTAAATTCAAAAAATAAAAAAAAATTTTAGGTGTTATTTTTTAATTTATTCATTTTAACTTATAACATATATTTTAACTTATAACATTTTATAACATTTTAACTTATAACATAATTGTTATTATTACTATATTGTCATTGGCCAGTAGATTCATGTCGGCAAGTTAGATAACTCTCCTCAATCGCTGTTACCAAGATGTGTTGTAGCAGTACAGTTTGTGATTAAGTCGTCACTACGTCTGACACGTTGTTCATTAAATAATTTTTTATTTATTCATTATTATTGAAAATTATTCGACAAGCTATTGGGAAAGATATCTTTGCATGTAATAATTTATCTGGTCTTATATTATTTTTAAAGACTTGTTAGTAGTATGAACCAAAATATTTCAACGAGGATGCTAACCTCAAATGTAAATATAGTAATTTTATTTGACTTTTTATGTTACAATTTATGATATTTATCGTTTTATGTAATGCAACTGTCATTTAATTAATTGTATTTCTGTAGATTGCCTGAAGAAGTTGGAAAATAAACCAACGAAACGTTGCAAATTTTGAAAATTTAGCATCAACTTATTTTTATCCAAGTTCCCGAGAATTTATTATTATTAATATTAAATCAACATGGATGCGACTCAACACATGTCTTTTTTTATTTTAAATCGCGTTTATTTATTTAAAAAAATACAAAGTCAAATTCAATAAAAAAAATTCGACTAATGACCAGTCCTATGCTTCCTACCTTGTAAATATTTGCAAAAAATAAACACTCTTTTTTACGTTGTTAAAACTTATAAAATGTTAACTCTCGCATGTATAATGATTCGACTGTTTAATAGCTGTACTATGCTTTCAGTTTATTTAAATAGTCGACTCTCGCATGTAGTGTGTTTTCAACGTGAAATTGCTATATATAAGAAGAGATTGGTTTCCACTCTCGGGCACTGTGGAGAAATCGGTAACTCACCTAGCCGGAAACTGGGGGTTTCGGGCTCGAATCCCGACATTGGTCATTTGATTTTTTCTTAGATATAGCTCAAAAGTCATGGCAGCACAGCTGTCGGAGATATTTATTATTTTCACCTCTAATTGTTATGTGAATAATATGGTGTGGATATAAGGGGTTTTAAATCGATTGATTTTATCATATACCGTTTACTCTTTTTTATTCTTTGAAAAAAAGCATGGCCCTCTTTTTTGTTTGGTGATCTACTGATGGCTAGTACCTAATATAGCAAAAATCATGGTTACGTTGATTTACGTACAATTTTCTTTTTTTAGTAAAATATTTTTTTCTCGAATACTATACATTTAAGAGAAAAAATATTTACATTTTTTTCATATTATAACATCTAGAATTCATTTATATTTTTTTGACCTATGTAAATACGTGACATTGAGAACGTTTTTTTATATATCTCAGAATCCACTGAACCGATTTGACTCAAAATCTAATCAGATCTAAGTTAAAGGCTGATAAACACAATAGAATAATCGGTATGGCCGTATGTTGTTCCGTTTTTACGATATCGAAGGCGAAAAATTGACCATATTAACACACACACAATCAGACATCAGTCAGAAAATGATCTTAAACGATTGCTAGGGTCTCAAAACGTGAAGATCTGTTAAAATCTCGAAATATTTTTTCGGACTAAATCCATTACTTCCCTACCATAGTAGAGGTGGGAAGTAATAAAAATATTCAGTGGATGCGTGCGCGCGCAGAATCGAGTCGTTGCTAGCTTATCTGGGGCCACGGCAGTGGCCCCCGCCAAGTCGAGCAAACAACAGACGGCCGCTACCGTGTATACCTTCTCTCGAAGCAACTCAAGGCACTTTTCAACTTTCTATATATCTGTGACAAATGCAAGCAGAAGGCTGAAAATTTCGCTAGAGATTGTACCTAACAGTCTTAACTAATTCCCTAAATTACAAGTTTCTAATAAATATAGTTCAGAAAATTTCAACCCTCAAAATTGTCTATTTTGTCATCACTCACTGACATAGCGATCATCAAAAAGCTAGAGCACTTCCAGTAGTCCTAGAAAGCTGAAATTTGGTATGCAGGCTGGGTTTCATGTACAAGTAACGAGAAAATTCCAATATCTGTGTTTTTCCCCCTCCAACCCCTAAAAGGGGGTGTGGCAGATTTCTATAGGTTCTTAGTCAGAGAAAGCTGAAATTTGGTATGCAGGCTGGGCTTCGCGTACAAGTAACGAGAAAATTAACAAATCTATGTTTTTCCCCCTCCAACCCCTAGCAGGGGGTGGTGCATATTTCTATTATTATAGGCTATGTCCGTAGTCAGAGAAAGCTGAAATTTGGTATGCAGGCTAGGTACAAGTAACGAGGAAATTCAAACATGTGTGATCTTCCCCCTCCAACCCCTAAAAGGGGGGTGTTGCAGATTTCTATAGGTCTTTAGTCAGAGAAAGCTGTGATTTTCCCTTTCCAACCTTACAAAAAGAACTGAGATCCCATCAAAAATATTCTTGTAAAGAAAAAAAAATGCCAAGTCTCGCAACACCTTCGCCGTAAAAAGTTTTGAGATCCCGAAAAGTACCAAGTCAGACATTCTATTACCTTTGACTATGAAGTTAGCAAATTACTCGATAGTTGTCTTAAAACTACACAGGTAAAATAAAGAATAATTTATAAATAATATTTTATGACTGTAAACTTGTAGTACCTTTTGAACTTGGCAATCACGTGGCATCAGGATATAATATGATACCGTGCGATAAAGTTTAATAAAAACAATATCTCATCACAGTGCACCTATGCCACGTGATTGCCAAGTTCAAAAGGTACTACAAGTTTACAGTCATAAAATATTATTTATAAATTATTCTTTATTTATTTATTTATTTCTATAGGTCTTTAGTCAGAGAAAGCTGTGATTTTCCCTTTCCAACCTTACAAAAAGAACTGAGATCCCATCAAAAATATTCTTGTAAAGAAAAAAAAATGCCAAGTCTCGCAACACCTTCGCCGTAAAAAGTTTTGAGATCCCGAAAAGTACCAAGTCAGACATTCTATTACCTTTGACTATGAAGTTAGCAAATTACTCAATAGTTGTCTTAAAACTACACAGGTAAAATAAAGAATAATTTATAAATAATATTTTATGACTGTAAACTTGTAGTACCTTTTGAACTTGGCAATCACGTGGCATAGGTGCACTGTGATGAGATATTGTTTTTATTAAACTTTATCGCACGGTATCATATTATATCCTGATGCCACGTGATTGCCAAGTTCAAAAGGTACTACAAGTTTACAGTCATAAAATATTATTTATAAATTATTCTTTATTTTACCTGTGTAGTTTTAAGACAACTATCGAGTAATTTGCTAACTTCATAGTCAAAGGTAATAGAATGTCTGACTTGGTACTTTTCGGGATCTCAAAACTTTTTACGGCGAAGGTGTTGCGAGACTTGGCATTTTTTTTTCTTTACAAGAATATTTTTGATGGGATATTTTTTTTGTACAATAGGGATTGTGCAAGTAGCGTTTAAGATGGCTATGACGCCATCTGCTGAAACAAATTTTTAGCGTTGTAATGGCAATGACATTGCTTTAATTATTTTTTTGTTAATAAACAAAATTATTTTCCTCAATGTCTTCATCAAAAGTGTCTTGTTGTATTCGTGGCTGTTCAAATATCCCAAAAAAATAATAGATTGATTACACAAGTGAAATTTTATCGTTTTTCAGAAAGCTCATTAAACACTGTATGGATAACCTATAAACGTAAACAGTAGAGAAATGCAGTGAAAAATTACGTGTATATGAAATATTTAAACTAAAAATTAAAAAAATTGTTCAAATTATAACGAGAAATCTATATACGGTTTTTAATATAAACATAAGAAATATGAATAGACACCTATACCGTAACTAAATTCACTAAATTAGTGAAATTAACATAAGAATATCAGACGAATTATCGCCATGATATTTATATAGAAGGCTATATAGGAAAAATGTAAATGCACCTCCGGGAATCGAACCCAGAACTCCCAATTTCGCGTCGGGTAAGTTTCCAGTTACTACACAGTGCCCAGCAGCGTACATTTAATTCTTCCTATATATGCAACGATGACCACAGATCCATTAACTGCGAGAGCTATTATTTTATAACAACATTACGAATGAATGTTGGCTTTCTCATGGCCCGGACGCGCCTTATAAATCAAATTATAACGAGAAATCTATATACGGTTTTTAATATGAACATAAGAAATATGAATAGACACCTATACCGTAACTAAATTCACTAATTAGTGAAATTAACATAAGAATATCAGACGAATTATCGCCATGATATTTATATAGAAGGCTATATAGGAAAAATGTAAATGCACCGCCGGGAATCGAACCCAGAACTCCCAATTTCGCGTCGGGTAAGTTTCCAGTTACTACACAGTGCCCAGCAGCGTACATTTAATTCTTCCTATATATGCAACGATGACCACAGATCCATTAACTGCGAGAGCTATTATTTTATAACAACATTACGAATGAATGTTGGCTTTCTCATGGCCCGGACGCGCCTTATAAATCAAATTATAACGAGAAATCTATATACGGTTTTTAATATTAACATAAGAAATATGAATAGACACCTATACCGTAACTAAATTCACTATATTAGTGAAATTAACATAAGAATATCAGACGAATTATCGCCATGATATTTATATAGAAGGCTATATAGGAAAAATGTAAATGCACCGCCGGGAATCGAACCCAGAAGTCCCAATTTCGCGTCGGGTAAGTTTCCAGTTACTACACAGTGCCCAGCAGCGTACATTTAATTCTTCCTATATATGCAACGATGACCACAAATCCATTAACTGCGAGAGCTATTATTTTATATCAACATTACGAATGAATGTTGGCTTTCTCATGGCCCGGACGCGCCTTATAAATCAAATTATGACGAGAAATCTATATACGGTTTTTAATATAAACATAAGAAATATGAATAGACACCTATACCGTAACTAAATTCACTAAATTAGTGAAATTAACATAAGAATATCAGACGAATTATCGCCATGATATTTATATAGAAGGCTATATAGGAAAAATGTAAATGCACCGCCGGGAATCGAACCCAGAACTCCCAATTTCGCGTCGGGTAAGTTTCCAGTTACTACACAGTGCCCAGCAGCGTACATTTAATTCTTCCTATATATGCAACGATGACCACAGATTCATTAACTGCGAGAGCTATTATTTTATAACAACATTACGAATGAATGTTGGCTTTCTCATGGCCCGGACGCGCCTTATATCAAATTATAACGAGAAATCTATATACGGTTTTTAATATAAACATAAGAAATATGAATAGACACCTATACCGTAACTAAATTCTCTAAATTAGTGAAATTAACATAAGAATATCAGACGAATTATCGCCATGATATTTATATAGAAGGCTATATAGGAAAAATGTAAATGCACCGCCGGGAATCGAACCCAGAACTCCCAATTTCGCGTCGGGTAAGTTTCCAGTTACTACACAGTGCCCAGCAGCGTACATTTAATTCTTCCTATATATGCAACGATGACCACAGATCCATTAACTGCGAGAGCTATTATTTTATAACAACATTACGAATGAATGTTGGCTTTCTCATGGCCCGGACGCGCCTTATAAATCAAATTATAACGAGAAATCTATATACGGTTTTTAATATGAACATAAGAAATATGAATAGACACCTATACCGTAACTAAATTCACTATATTAGTGAAATTAACATAAGAATATCAGACGAATTATCGCCATGATATTTATATAGAAGGCTATATAGGAAAAATGTAAATGCACCGCCGGGAATCGAACCCAGAACTCCCAATTTCGCGTCGGGTAAGTTTCCAGTTACTACACAGTGCCCAGCAGCGTACATTTAATTCTTCCTATATATGCAACGATGACCACAGATCCATTAACTGCGAGAGCTATTATTTTATAACAACATTACGAATGAATGTTGGCTTTCTCATGGCCCGGACGCGCCTTATAAATCAAATTATAACGAGAAATCTATATACGGTTTTTAATAATTTAGTTACGGTAGTTACGGTATAGGTGTCTATTCATATTTCTTATGTTTAAAAAAATTGTTATTTTATATTGAATCATTATTTATGATTTCTTTAATTTATTCAATATTTTATAAACATTATGCTTAAAAACCTTATTTTATTATTTATTGATAATATTTCGATCAAGTATTTGGTGAGGATTTGCCCGAACACTCATTACCAGGGTGATAAATAATATACCTAGATTTGATAATTTTTTTTCAACAGAGAGAAAAATTTGAAAAAATAATTGAACTTGAAAACGTAAATAAAATTCACTTTGCGTCAGGAATTTGTCTGAGTCAGTAGTATAATTTTGTGTCTTGTATTTTGTAAATTTCTTGATTGTTTTGAGTCGTAGTCTGGTAATTTTTGTATCGTTCTAATATTATTAATCACCCTAATATAGTTATTTATCAAATTCGTATTTCTATATTAAAATTATTGAACATTCATTTTATACTGTACGGTATATTAATTAATATTATTATTTCTGTTATAAGGAACGTTTTAATATTTGAAACTATTCTATGTATTGATTTACATTTTCTGATTATTTAAATTAAACGTTGGTAAATATTAATTTTGATTTTTTTTATTCTTTTTTTATTTTAGATTTCTACTATTCCAGAAAACTCTAGACAGATCAATTGGGCCCTAATTAAACACCGTTTCTGGAATAGTTGAACTTAGAATTAACTTTAATTAAGATTTATTTGTGTAGGTAAAGGTCAATCTTTCTTTATAATTCCACTGCGAGAAAGATTGATACAATATATATATATATATATATATATATATATATATATATATATATATATATATATATATATATCTAATAAATTTAACACAGAAAAAAATTGAAGGTTATCAGATAAAAAGATCTAGAGAAAAAAATTCGACTAATGACCAGTCCTATACTTCCCACCTAGTAAATATTTGCAAAAAATAAACACCCTTTTTTATTGTTTGAAAAAAAGCATGGCCACATTTTTTGTTTAGTGATCTACTGATACTCCAGTAATTTTAGACATTAGAACGACCCATCTGCAGAATAATTCCTAGTTAGCTGATTTTTTTTATATACCCTCGTTATGGTGTTTTAAAAAACGTGTAAAAAGTCCCCTTAGATATCGTGCCGGCGTTGCCAGATATTCGAGGTTCAAGTTCACGATAGACGGTTTTTTGCAAATTTCTCGGTTCCGTTCCATTTTTTGTAAAGAATGATTATTACCAATCTTGTAGAGGACAAAATTATCTACAACTTTTGTATAAACATTTTTTGTCTACGATTTATAGTTTTTCTTATTTAAGTACCTGCGGCTTCCTCCCCCTCGATTTTACATAACGGAATTATGTTGCTTCCCGAGGGCCTAACAAAATGATTTGTAGTTTTATTTTAAGTTGAACTTTAAGCTAACGATTAACCATAATTTTTATCGAAATTAATTCAGTAATTCTCTAGTTATAAGCAACCAAACATACAAATCGACAGCACTCAATCAGACAGACAGATTCTTAGTATTCTCAGTAGAGTGCGTTATAAAGACGTATTCGAATGCATACTCATACTTATATCGCATTCTCTCAATCCTTGTAAATTTTTTTTACAAAATCACTTTACGAATGACCTTTATAATTGATGTCAAGTATAAATATCGTATTTTCAAAAAAAAATTGTCTGTCCGTCTGTCTTTTTCACTGCTGTCGATTTGTATGTTTGGTTGCTTATAAATAGAGAACTACTGCATTAATTTCGATAAAATTATAATTAATCGTCAGCTTTAAGTTCAACTTAAAATAAAGGTACAAATCATTATGTTAGGCCCTCGGGAAGCAGCATAATACCGTTATGAAAAATCGAGGGGGATACTTAAAAAAGTAAAACTATTAATCGTAGACAAAAAATGTTTATACGAAAGTTGTAGAGAATTTTGTCCTCTACAAGATTGATAATAACCATTTTTTACCAAAAATGGAACGGAACCGAGAAATTCGCAAAAAACCGTCTATCGTGAACTTGAACCTCGAATATCTGGCAACGCCGGCAGGATATCGATGGGAACTTTTTACACGTTTTTTAAAACACCATAACGAAGGTATGTAAAAAAAAATCAGCTAACTGGGAATTATTCTGCAGTGGAAATCTAAAATTACAGGAAGCTATGATGGCTAGCTTAATATAGCAAAAATCATGGTTACCTTGATTTACGTACAATTTTTATTTTTTTTAGTAAAATATTTTTCATATTATAATATCTAGAATTCATTTATATATTTTTTTACCTATGTTAATACGTGACATTGAGAACGTTTTTTGTAATATCTCAGGATCCACTGAACCGATTTGACTCAAAATCTAATCTGATCTAAGTTAAAGGCTGATAAACACAATAGAACAATCGGAATGACCGCATGTTGTTTCGTTTTTACGATATCGACACACACACATACAGAAATCAGTCAGAAAATGATCTTAAACGATTGCTAGGGTCTCAAAACGTGAAAATCTGTTAAAATCATAAAATAATTTTTTCGGACTAAATCCATTACTTCCCTACCATAGTAGAGGTGAGAAGTAAAAATAATTAGTGGAAATGAGCATTTAATGTAACTTGTAAAAAATGAAAAAAATACCAGATTTTTACCCGACTGCGAAGCAAAGGAGTGGTAATGTGTTTAACAGTCTATGTATGTATGTATGTTCCTTTGAAGCACTACACAGACCAAACGCCTGGGCCGATTTTTATGATTCACACGTCAATCGATTCCCCTTAGTCCGGCGAGTGTCACTAAAGACATGACGTTAGTGAAAATTCAATATGGCGACTACAGGACGCCATATTGTGAAAATGAAAAAAATGAAAGTCAACAAACTATGTCAAGTGGGGTATCGTTGAATAGGTATTTAAAAATCATTTTTAGTTTTCCCTCAACATTTTTCGATTCGACTGACCGTTTAGGATCTATATCGATTTATTTTTAACTAAAAAAATTTTAAATAAAAAATTTATTAAAAAACAAAAAACCCGACTGCGTAAAAATCGAACTTAAAAGATGGAAACAAGATCAAATGATAACATGCATTCGGAGGCATAGTAGTAACAAATTGAACAGAAATACCTCCGACTGCATGTTATCATATTTTGATCTTGTTTCCATCTTTTAAGTTCGATTTTTACGCAGTCGGGTTTTTTGTTTTTTAATAAATTTTTTATTACTATTTTCAGTATCATATAATTTAATTATAAGGATAACTTTTAATACTTACAACAATTTCAACACTATAAACATCTAAAACACTCGTTTGGGCGACAAGTTGACAACTGTCAACTGTACAGGTTATGGCAACTGGTTAATTTGAGTTTTCTGTTTCAACTACATTTAAAACGTGGCCTGATTTGAACAATTTTGGCCTTTAATGTCATTTTGACCACGAATTCGATCATTTTTTATCGGTAAAAATTAAAATTTTTTTATTTTTTTCATTTTCTTTAAATGTTCATATTATTTATTCCATTGTTTTCATTACTAAGTTATGCTAATTCCACGCTAGAGTGCTCTACTTTCGGCAGTAGTGCTGCCTCTACAGTTCTTGCGCGATCTCTATAGCAGAAAACAATAATATTGTATTGAGTGATATTATCATATTACATTTCCTATCAATTCCAAATTTTCAACTTCCCGCTAAGAAAATTGAAAATTTTCAAAAATAGGGAAGTTATTGATTTCACCCCGATTTTCGAAAATCGAGTATTCATCAGATCTCGATGTTTTGTGATCCTAGGAAACTATTCTGACTATTTTTACGATGATGTCAGCATCTCTCTCTCTCTCTCTCTCTCTCTCTCTCTCTCCCTCCCTCCCTGTGTGTGTGTAAACTTCTTATAGCTTTTGAACGGCTTGACCAATCGAGTCGGGATTTACGGCATTCGACTAGGTTCCACTGAATTTAGATTTCCTGAAAATTTGAACAGTTTCGGCCCAATAGATTTTGAGAAATTCCAAAAAAACTGAAAACAAATTTGTTAAAACGATGTTTTTTAAAAATAACTTCTAGAATTTTGTACCGATTGATTTCATAATTTAATCAGCTCTTCTCCTCAGAAAACTGCGTCGAATGCCGCTAAGTGGATCAAAATCGGTTAATCCGTTCAAAAGATTTAGTAGTCAACAAATTTCGAAAAAAGTGTTTTTTTAAAATAACTTCGAGATTTCTCAACCAATCGATTTTGTACCTCTTACAATATTTTTAGAGCTTAAAAAACTGCGTCGAATGCCGTTTTAAAGATCAAAATCGAACAACGTGTTCAAAAGTTATAGCTTTTCAAAAATTAAAATAGTGTTGTTATCAGCCATTTTTGGGTTTATTATCAAGTGCTTCGAACCCAAAGCGCTTGAAAATAGCGGGAAGTTCCAGGGATGGTCAACCGATTTACAGATTTTTTTAGATTGCTCTACACTATTCCAAACAATGACAATATTATTAATATCGGTCCGGTGGTTTCTAAGATAAGCTCCTAAAAACTTGATATATTAGCTGCACGTACGGAATCTCTGTCTGGAAACGAAGGGTCCTTGACTGATTTTTGAAGTAAAACTTGTTAGGTGGTGTTAACTGGCCGATTTGAGGACTAAAATGCCAGATGAAACGGAAGTATCTACGTGCATAACCTGCAATAGCCACGCTATAAATAAATCAATTTTGTAGTTATTCCAGGCTCGAAATGTCAAATGTCAGAGACTATTTTTAAAACGTGACCCTACCTACACAAAATTTATGTATTTTTCTACTAATTTATAACATGAATGAAATAAAAAATGAACGTTTATAACAATTAACAATGAAAGATAAACAATCAATATGATTAATTTCCCTAGACCGTAACTAAATACATAAGAATATCAGACGACAGTACCGCCATGATATTATAAAGAAGGTTATATAGGAAAATTGTAAATGCACTGCCGGGATTCGAACCCGGAACTCCCGATTTCGCGTCGGGAAAGTTTCCACTTACTACACAATGCCCGACAGTGAACATTTAATCTTTCCTATATATAGCGACGATGTACCGCAAATCCAGTAACTGCGAGAGCTATTAATTTTATAACAACATTACAATGTCGGGAGTTCTGGGTTCGAATCCCGGCGGTGCATTTACATTTTTCCTATATAGCCTTCTATATAATATCACGGCGATAATGTCGTCTGATATTCTTATGTATTTAGTTACGGTCTAGGGAAATTAATTATTAGTCCAGTAATTTTAGATTTCCACTGCAGAAAAATTCCCAGTTAGCTGATTTTTAGGCGCGATCTTAGCGAAGCTAGAAGCGCCTATATACACTCGCTTTGTCTGAACGTCTGTCAATCTGTGAATCTGTAACGGATTTTTTGTGTCACGCGTACAGCCCAAACGGATGAACCAATTTTCAAAAACTTTTTTTTGTTCGATTCCTCTCGGGGTCTATTTGATCCCAACGTCGCCCGATTTTTGAATTTTGGCCCCAGAGGGGAGCAAATTAGAAAAAACGGTGTTTTTTGCTTATAGTTTGCTCAATTTAAGTCAGATCGATTCGAAACCTGTCTCAAACGAAAGAGCAGAAAATTTTAGATAGATTTCATGTATAATATTGTGTCAAAACAGTTTTTTTATACAGATTTATATGATTATTAAACTAAATAAATGCGACTTTATCTAATAAATCGCGAACTTGTTTCGGTTGTCCTTGTCTGTTGCACAGTGTGTTATGGATATTGGAAGATAGCGTATGCTCTGTCTTATATTGCATTATTTTAATATAGTTATTCAATTTTTTGACTGCTGATGTTTGAATTTAAGTTTAAAAACCCTGGCCTACTGAGTTAAAATGACGTGTAACTAATTATTGACGTCGATCGGATGGCGAGACCTAGGGATCGGACCAAAATTTCTCGACGTTCATACCTTCCCGAACAATTTGACTTTCTCTGTCTGTATGTCCCTTTGTACGCTTATAACTCGAGAACCACTGATCCGATTTACATGATTTTTTTTCAAGTAAATAACTTCTTATGCGACTGCGAGTTTTAAAATATTCTGGCATCACGCAAAAGTAAGTAGGTAGTAGATGCTTTGTTTTTTAAACGGTGGTTTTATTTAGTTTGATCCCGTATATTTGTTACAAATCTTGCGACCGACTGAGTTGAAATTTTGCACACATGTGTAGCTCCGGTGACAAAACAATATTATGGTAACTAACTGACCGGCCCGGTTCGTCCGGGCGTAAATCGTACTTTTGATTTTTCACACACTTCCTATGATCCGATTGAGTTGAAATTTTGCACACATGTGTAGCTCCGGTGACAATACAATATTATGGTAACTAGCTGACCGGCCCGGCTTTCGTCCGCGTGCAAATCGTACTTTTGAATTTTCACCCACTTCCTATGATCCGATTGAGTTGAAATTTTGCACAAAGGTGTAGCTCCGGTGACAATACAATATTATGATAACTAGCTGACCGGCCCGGCTTTCGTTCGGGTGCAAATCGTACTTTTGAATTTTCACAGGCAAAAGGTCTTTCTCCGGTAACGTTTCACTGGATCGGATAAATGTTATAAAATCAGACTAAGGAAATAAAGCACACTAAAAAATTAAAAATAAAAATAGATAAAAAACTTTTAAGTTAAACGGTTTTATAAATGTACTGAAAAGAAAAAAATAAAATTTAATTTAGGTTCATAAGTATAAAAGCGTGGGTCGTGACTGTAATAAATTATCATAGAGTTTACGACCCACGCTTTTATACTTATGAACCTAAATTAAATATTATTTTTTTCTTTTTAAAACATTTAACTTTTTTTTAAAACGTTTAACTTAAAAGTTTTTTTACCTATTTTTATTTGAAGCTATGCTTCTTAACGCACGTTTCAGATGGGGACCTAAATAATAAAACGTGAAACGTCACGTCACGAAGTAGTGTAACGTCACTTTTGTAAAAATTATCCGATCCTTTTGAAAATTAATATTTGAGAGTTTTATAGGACACAAAAAAATAAAATGGCGTCAGATTTCAAAATGGCGCCCATATGTACTTTTTTGTAAAAATTATCCGATTCTTTTGAAAATTAATATTTGAGAGTTTTATAGGACACAAAAAAAATAAAATGACGTCAGATTTTTCAAAATGGCGGCCATATGAACTGTTTTGTAAAAATTATCCGATCCTTTTGAAAATTGATATTTGAGAGTTTCATAGGACACCAAAAAATAAAATGACGTCAGATTTTTCAAAATGGCGGCCACATGTACTCTGTTGTAAAAATCATCCGATCCTTTTGAAAATTGATATTTGAGAGTTTCATAGGACACAAAAAAATAAAATGATGTCAGATTTTTCAAAATGGCGGCCATATGTACTTTTTTGTAAAAATTATCCGATCCTTTTGAAAATTGATATTTGAGAGTTTCATAGGACACAGAAAAATTAAATGGTGCCAGATTTCAAAATGGCGGCCATATGTACTTTTTTGTAAGAATTATCAGATCCTTTTGAAAATTGATATTTGAGAGTTTCATATGACACAAAAAAATAAAATGACGTCAGATTTCAAAATGGCGGCCATTATATATACTTTTTTGTAAAAATTATCCGATTCTTTTGAAAATTGATATTTGCGAGTTTTATAGGACACAAAAAAATAAAATAACGTCAGATTTCAAAATGGCGGAAATATGTAGTACTCCTTTCTAAAAATTATACGATCCTTTTGAAAATTGATATTTGAGAGTTTCATAAGACACAAAAAAATAAAATGACGTCAGATTTCAAAATGGCGACCGTATGTACATTTTTTTAAAAATTATCCGATCCTTTTGAAAATTGATATTTGAGAGTTTAATAAGACACAAAAAAATAAAATGGCGTCAGATTTCAAAATGGCGGTCAAATAATAACTTTTTAATTATATTGTTTATATCTTTGATAAATTCGGTTTTATATACAATGCGTAAGAAACATAGCTTCTGTCGGGTATCTTACGACACCTCATGACTTTTTTTATTTAGCAGGTTCTGAGTTTCGCTTAATAGTCAACCGTTGCTATGGAAAGTTGATTAAAAAATTCATTGCACTATTTTTTCTGTGTAATCCAATACATATTTACATTAGGTCTTATGGCCATAGCCTACTACAAAATTGATCTTCTTAGTGTTATTTTCCCTATGCTCGGTAAAACTGTTTACACACAATACCTACATGAATATCGCGCCTTGTAATTCTTGAATTACTTGTATGCTCCAAAATTTTTTTTATTTACCTTCGTTATGGTGTTTTAAAAAACGTGTAAAAAGTCCCCATCGATATCGTGCCGGCGTTACCAGATATTCGAGGTTCAAGTTTACGATAGACGGTTTTTTGCGAATTTCTCGGTTCCGTTCTATTTTTTGTAAAAAATGGTTATTATCAATCTTGTAGAGGACGAAATTATCTACAACTTTTGTATAAACATTTTTTGTCTACGATTTATAGTTTTTCTTATTAAAGTACACGCGGCTTCCTCCCCCTTGATTTTACATAACGGGATTATGCTGCTTCCCGAGGGCCTAACATAATGATTTGTACCATTATTTTAAGTTGAACTTAAAGCTAACGATTAATTATAATTTTATCGAAATTAATGCAGTAGCTCTCTACTTATAAGCAACCAAACATACAAATTGACAGCGCTCAAGCAGACAGATAGACAGATAATTTGTTTCGAAAATACGATATTTATACTTGACATCAATTATAAAGACCATTCGTAAAGTAATTTTGTAAAAAAAATTTACAAGGGTTGAGAGAGTGTGGATTAAGTACGAGTATGCATTTGCATACCGTATAACGCACTCTACTAAGAATAGCTCGGAGTAGCCATACTTTTAATTTTTTTTTCAAAATTCGTTTACGAATACTCATTATAATTGTTATAAAGACTAATGATAAAAGAATTTTGTAAAAAAAATTAAAAATGTGGCTTCTATTACTAGAGTGCGTTATACGGTATGCAAATGCATACTCGTACTTAATCTGCATTCTCTCAACCCTTGTAAATTTTTTTTTACAAAATTACTTTACGAATGGTCTTTATAATTGATGTCAAGTATAAATATCGTATTTTCGAAAAAAAATTGTCTTTCTGTCTGTCTGTTTGAGCGCTGTCGATTTGTATGTTTGGTTGCTTATAAATAGAGAACTACTGCATTAATTTCGATAAAAATTATAGTTCATCGTTAGCTTAAAGTTCAACTTAAAATGAAGCTACAAATCTTTTTGTTAGGCCCTCGAGAAGCAACATAATCCCGTTATGTAAAATCGAGGGGGAGGAAGCTGCGGGTTCTTAAATAAGAAAAACTATAAATCGTAGACAAAAAATGTTTATACAAAAGTTGTAGACAATTTTGTCCTCTACAAGATTGATAATAACCATTTTTTACAAAAAATGGAACGGAACCGAGAAATTCGCAAAAAACCGTCTATCGTAAACTTGAACCTCGAATATCTGGTAACGCCGGCACGATATTGATGGGGACTTTTTACACGTTTTTTAAAACACCATAACGAAGGTAAATAAAAAAAAATCAGCTAACTGGGAATTTTTCTGCAGGTGAGTCATTTTAATATCTAAAATTACTGGAGTATATATTGATTGTTTATCTTTCATTGTTAATTGTTATTAGATGCCGTATTTGAAGCTTTCTCACGTGTGTATTTTGAACGTTTATAAATTAGGATGAAGCCATTTTCTAATGTATATTATTAAAGAAAAATCTATACAACATTCACTTAAAAAGACAGACAAATTATAAGCAGCCTCAAAATAAATTAAAACATGAATGTAAAAAGCTACAAATATTATAGGTACAGCACAAAAAAAAGAAAGAAAAAGGATTACATCATGACAAGACTTTTCAGAAGCTATATTTTTTTTATTAAACCATTCAAAATGCTTTTAATAAATAATGTTCTCAGAAATACTACATAAATAATTAATGATAGTCATTTTATTGATATTCTCTTATTTGAATTATTTTTTTAATTCCTCTGTTATCACTTAAACATTATACCCATAGAAGTCCCAAGTCTGTAATTATACCTAACCTTTTAACTCTCTTACAGTTTAATCTTCTTTAAAAACTAATAAGACTCCAGATGTTAGGATTTTGCTAAATAATAAATTTAAATTTTGTAAAAATCCCAGGTAGTTAAAAGTAATAATAAATGTTGGTATATGATAAAATCAATCGATTTAAAACCCCTTATATCCACACCATATTATTCACATAACAATTAGAGGTGAAAATAATAAATATCTCAGACAGCTAAGCTGCCATGATTTTTGAGCTATATCTAAGAAAAAATCAAATGACCACTGTCCGGCTAGGCGAGTTACCGATTTCTCCACAGTGCCCGAGAGTGTGCTTAATAAATTGTTACACCTGTAACAAAACTGTTTTGAATTTGGCGGAATAAAATTATTTATTTCAATAATTAAAAATGTATACAACAATATACAATAATTTATTAACAATGAAAAGTCAATTTCAATATGCAACACTGATATACAACACTGTTTACACAATCAGTATTTCTCAAACAAAGTAGAACCACAGATTTATTTTTAGCTGTACGCGCTGTCCGTTGTTTTGCTGTACCTCCGCTGTGTGTCTGCTGTACTTATATAGAGATTCCAATTCGACCCCCCCCCCACGCGAGTCGCGCTTTCTGGAACGTTCTCGTGCCTCCGCGTATTTGCCACGCCTACACTGCATTGATATTTTCTTCCAGAAGCATCGATTGTTGCCAGTGGTGTATCTCATCTGGGTTTTCGTTACACACCTATAAATGAAAAAGAAATCTTTTATGTTACCTGAAGAGAATCTTTTAAACTTTTAAATAGAAATTAATTTCAATAGGAATTAATAGGAATCAATAAGAATTAATATTGCCTATACAAAAATAATTCGAAAATTACCTGAATTACTTATACCTATAAATAGCTCCCCGACTATCATCTCTTCAGTTTCATTTTGGAATTCCAAATGAGTACTTGAGTGAGTCGTGACCATATTAAATAGTTTTGTGTTAAAGTAGAATAGTGAATTTTTTCAGTTTAGTTAGTGTTAAAGTGTATTGAAAAAATTATAGAAATTATAATTTAAAAAAACTGTTTTAAATTTATAACAAAAAAAACCATTTCAACTTCAGGGTCGTATAACGCCCAAACTAAGCAATTTTGTAAACTTATTTTGGTCTAAGGAACATGTGGTAGGAGTGTGTTAAGTGTCTTTGAAGACACCCTGTATACAGAGAAATAATTGCGTCGATTTCTAATTGCATGCAGATAGGGAAGGTGATTGTAAACTAAGGGCAAAATTTATTCTATATTTTTAGACGCAATCCTATTACTTTTCTGAAGTCGGTAAATTATTTTTTCATTTTTATTAATTTAATATATAACGCTTCACTTTAGCCACACGGTATAATAATATTATATTATATAATATAGCTAAATGAAATGACAAATGGTATAACAGAGTAACAGCTGTTCGTATTGAAATATTCCGTGTTGTTTGATAATTATCCGGCTTAGATAACTGAGTGTGCTTTGGTTGTGGAGAACAAAACGCAACGCAGAGCACATTAAAACAAATCATCACAATATCTTAAATCGCGTTACGCAGCTGAAAGAAATGGATAATTTCGCAGATGAAAATGAAATGTCGCCAAATAAATTAATGAATAAGACGCCACTCCAACGAAAATTTATCAATTCGGTAGAGAAAAATGGCGTTTCGGTGGAGGAATACGCCAAAAAGATTTACCAAGATTATATGACGAGTTTAATTTATAAATCGACTAAGAGACCATTGGACGACTCAGATATTAATTTTTTCAGGTTGAAGAAACTGAAATTATCTATTTCACGAAATCAAGCGCCAGAGTGTAATATACAAGGAGGGGCAGAATTGCCTATCCAAGAGGAATCAAAAGAGAATGTTTCAGGATATAAGATTTTTAGAGCGAGGAATAATGAGTCTTGCAGATTTTCAAGATTTAAAAAGAAGGAGAGAGAAAGAAAATTAGCCCAAAAAGTGTACCGATTAAGATTAGAAGTTTTTAATCTTCTTGAAAAATGTACGGCTAGAATGAATGATTAAGGTTATGTTTCTAAACAACTTGATATCATAATAGGTGCGTTTGGTATTAAGGTGTAGTGTAGTGTAGTGTAGATAATTTTTCACTGAAAAGTGTAAAAAGTTCACCAAAGTGTAAACTAAATGTACACTTGTAACAAACGGGCTATAGTGTACATTCTGAGTAGATTGTACATGCGCATTACAAAATAAATTAATGACAGATTGGCTGAGTTCATTATTTCTAGTTTTTACAGTTTTCTTTGGTCGTAAAAATGTTAAACTCACTGCCATATTTATCTTGTACCATTACATTTTGAAGCTCATTCATTTTTAAGAGCAAAAAATGTAAAAAATTGAGTACGAAAAAAGTATCAAATCTGTCAAAGCGATTGTCAATTCAGACATATATCACGTGACTTACACTACACTACGTGCACCTGCTCAAAAGTCAGGACTAATAGTTGTTACACTTTTAGTCCCACACTGAAATAACAAACAGATCAGTTATTTTACACTTTTGTATAACAAACGTAATAGTGTCAAAAGTGCTTACACTTTTTACACTACACCTTGATACCAAACGCACCTATTTTAAAATATAGGTACAGTGTGTAAACGGTTACTCCGAACATAGTAGACGTGGGTCGTTACGTTATTTTCAAGAAACGTAACGAAACCAGTGACTTGGTCGGCGTCACCTGTTTCAAAACTAGTGATTTTTGTAACTAGTTATTTTTATTCAGCTACTGTGATTGCTTGCATAAATACCTCCACCAGTTACCAACTATACAGTTACACACGAAACGAGACGAAACTAAAATACATTAAATCACTATCTATAAGTGTTTGTAGCTATACACTGTGCGTTTTCGGGTTACTTCGGATTTATTCATGTCACTGTCACCCGCTCTCGCTTAGTAACGCATTTGCAAAAATCACTACTTGTAATGTAAATCGAAACTAGTGATTCGGTTACATACCGCGTAGCTAGTTATTGTAACTAGTGACGTGAAATAACGACCACGTCTAGAACATAGGGAAAATAATAATAAATAAGCAACTGTTACTATGGAAAATTGTTAAATAAATTCACTATACTATTTTTTTCTATGTAATCCACTACGTATTTACATTAGATTTTATGACCCATAGCCTACTACAAAATTGTAAACGTTCTCAATGTTATTAGGCGCGATCTTAGCGAAGCTAGAAGCGCCTATATACACTCGCTTTGTCTGAACGTCTGTCAATCTGTGAATCTGTAACGGATTTTTTGTATCCGTCGTACAGCCCAAACGGTTTAACCGATTTAAAAAAATTTTTTTTTGTTCGATTCCTCTCGGGGTCTATTTGATCCTAACGTCGCCCGATTTTTGAATTTTGGCCCCAGAGGGGAGCAAATTAGAAAAAACGGTGTTTTTTGCTTATAGTTTGCTCAATTTAAGTCAGATCGATTCTAAACCTGTCTTAAACGAAAGAGCAGAAAATTTTAGATAGATTTCATGTATAATATTGTGTCAAAACAGTTTTTTTATACAGATTTATATGATTATTAAACTAAATAAATGCGACTTTATCTAATAAATCGCGAACTTGTTTCGGTTGTCCTTGTCTGTTGCACAGTGTGATATGGATATTGGAAGATAGCGTATGCCCTGTCTTATATTGCATTATTTCAATATAGTTATTCAATTTTTTGACTGCTGATGTTTGAATTTAAGTTTAAAAACCCTGGCCTACTGAGTTAAAATGATGTGTAACTAATTATTGACGTCGATCGGATCGGACCAAAATTTCTCGACGTTCATCATACCTTCCCGAACAATTTGACTTTCTCTGTCTCTATGCCCCTTTGTACGCTTATAACTCGAGAACCACTGATCCAATTTACATGATTTTTTTTCAGGTAAATAACTTCTTATGCGACTACGAGTTTTAAAATATTCTGGCATCACGCAAAAGCAACCGAACTGATTCTCAAATAAAAACGTATGTTCTGGCATCACGCAAAAATAAGTAGGTAGTAGCTATGCTTTGTTTTTTAAACGGTGGTTTTATTTAGCTTGATCCCGTATATTTGTTACAAATCTTGCGATCGATTGAGTTGAAATTTTGCACACATGTGTAGCTCCGGTGACAATACAATATTATGGTAACTAACTGACCGGCCCGGCTTTCGTCCGGGTGTAAATCGTACTTTTGAATTTTCACCCACTTCCAATGATCCGATTGAGTTGAAATTTTGCACACATGTGTAGCTCCGGTGACAATACAATATTATGGTAACTAGCTGACCGGCCCGGCTTTCGTCCGGGTGTAAATCGTACTTTTGAATTTTTACCCACTTCCCATGATCCGATTGAGTTGAAATTTTGCACACATGTGTAGCTCCAGTGACAATACAATATTATGGTAACCAGCTGACCGGCCTGAGTTTCGTCCGGGTGCAAATCGTACTTTTGAATTTTCACAGGCAAAAGGTCTTTCTCCGGTAACGTTTCGGATAAATGTAATAAAATCAGACTAAGGAAATAAAGCACACTAAAAATTATTAGATCCTTTTGAAAATTAATATTAGAGAGTTTTATAGGACACAAAAAAATAAAATGGCGTCAGATTTCAAAATGGCGGCCATATGTACTTTTTTGTAAACATTATCCGATTCTTTTGAAAATTAATATTTGAGAGTTTTATAGCATACAAAAAAATTAAATGGTGTCAGATTTCAAAATGGCGGCCATATGTACTTTTTTGTAAGAATTATCAGATCCTTTTGAAAATTGATATTTGAGAGTTTCATAAGACACAAAAGAATAAAATGACGTCAGATTTAAAAATGGCGGCCGTATGGACATTTTTATAAAAATTATCCGATCCTTTTGAAAATTGATATTTGAGAGTTTCATAGGTCACAAAAAAATAAAATGATGTCAGATTTCAAAATGGCGGCCATATATACTTTTTTGTAAAAATTATCCGATCCTTTTGAAAATCGGTATTTGAAAGTTTCATAGGACACAAAAAAATAAAATGATGTCAGATTTCAAAATGGCGGCCGTATGTACTTTTTTGTAAAAATTATCCGATTCTTTTGAAAATTGATATTTGAAAGTTTCATAGGTCACAAAAAAATAAAATGACGTCAGATTTCAAAATGGCGGCCATATATACTTTTTTGTAAAAATTATCCGATCCTTTTGAAAATCGGTATTTGAAAGTTTCATAGGACACAAAAAAATAAAATAATGTCAGATTTAAAAATGGCGGCCGTATGTACTTTTTTGTAAAAATTATCCGATCCTTTTGAAAATTGATATTTGAGAGTTTCATAGAACACAAAAAAATAAAATGACGTCAGATTTCAAAATGGCGATCAAATAATAACTTTTTAATTGTATTATTTATATCTTTGATAAATTCGGTTTTATATACAATGCGTAAAAAGCATAGCGGGTGTCTTACGACACATCATGACTTTTTTATTTAGCCGGTTCCGAGTAACGCTTAATAGTCAATGCTATTGCTATGGAAAATTGTTTAAAAAATTCACTGTACTATTTTTCTATGTAATCCAATACATATTTATATTAGGTCTTATGGCTCATAGCCTACTACAAAATTATAAATCTTCTCAGTGTTATTTTCCCTATGTTCAATAAAACCGTTTACACACAGTACCTACATGAATATCGCGCCTTGTAATTCTTGAATTACTTGTATGCTCCAAAATTTTTTTTCCTATGTTCTAGCTAACCGTTTACACACTGTATATAGAATGTCCCTGTATATTTTTGACGACTTTCGTATTTTTCGAATGAATTTTAGACTTTTGTATGTGTAAACTGTAAATGCTTTTTTCAGTTTTAAATCATTTATAAATAAACATTTTGCAGTAATACTTACATGATGTTTTATTCTTATTATTAATTTAAAGCTATAAAAAAGCGACCAAGTTGGTGCCGGTTTACGTACGTGAAGGGTTCAAACTAATTTTCGTTGAAAGGATTTTATAAGTACTACTTCCTTAGTTTTTTTTAGAATTTTCCACCCCATGCATGGTTAATAAGTTAGAGGGGGACACACTTTTTACGACTTTAGAAGAGCATATCTCACCACCTATTGACTTAAATAAATAAAAATGTTCATAGCTCTCCCCCCGCGAAGACAATTAGTGAAAGAATTCTTAGAAGCGGTTCAGTAGTTCCGGAGATAAGAATTTATGATTTTTTACAACACAAATATTTTAAAAATTAGTTGTACCTATTCTTTTACAGCAATCTATTGTTTTGTGCGAAAAATAAAACTGTAGATTTCGTAGATAAATAAATAAACAAATTTTGAAAATATGTATTTAGGTGTATGTGTAAATACATATTTTTAAAATGTGGTTATTTATTTATCTACAAAATGTACGGTTTAATTTTTCGGACAGAACAATAGATGGCTAAAAAATAATAGGTACAATAGGTATTTTGAAAATATTTGTGTTGGTTCTTTTATTAATCCTTCTTCTATCCAAGATGGTCTGAAAGAGGCCATGCTCACCCGGAACCCACTCTGATTACGCCTATGACTACGAAGCTAGGCCGCCTTAACATCGGTTAGTCAAGGCGTTTACGCGAAGAAACTTTTAACTTCAGTTAGCTCGTTAACTTCAGTTTAGTTTCTACCACGCATGGCCTTAGTGTATTCCACGCATGCGCGAAGATAAATGTATCTTAGCGCATACGTTTCAATCGCAGTGTTTACGCGCAGCCGTTAACCTGTTTGCTTAGCAACTGCAGTTACGATTCGTAACTGCAGTTGCTAAGCAAACAGGTTAGTTAAAAGTGTTTCGTAACTTACGAAACATTTTTAACTAAGGCTTAACTGCGGTTAGTTACCTAATATTAGGCGCAATTACGCGTATCTAAACCGATGGGGGCCTAACTTCCGTTAACGGCATCTTATTAATTTATAGTTCCCCCTTTAATACTTCAATGTAGAGTACTTAGGTACTTACCTAAATATCAAATGAAGGTTACAAATAGGCTCCTAAAAAGTGTTCAAAAAAAAAAGGAAGCCGTGATGGTTGTTTTCTTCACGTCGATTTCTAATCGGAGTCAATTCAAAATTTCTTCGTTATTTTTGTATCTCCAAACTTTAGTTTCATCAGTAAAGCTGCAAGCGGAAGAAGGGTAGGAAAGAATTTTTGATGGCATAGGAAATAAAAATATTTTGTCATATTTTATCTTTGCTTATATGTACATAGTATGAATAAATTATTCTTGATCATTTTTCATTTTAATTAAAATTAAATTAAAGTACATCATACAAGTTTGTTATTCACATTACTCATTGAAAAATTAACATTTAACTTAGAAAAATTCTATACTAATATTTCGTAATTTATTATCAAAAATCTTAGAATCCAAATTATTCTCATTCTAAAATCATACTATAAACATAATATACCTTACAATATTTATTAGTAAAGTAAGGGTCGGCGCATACATACAACTTTTAATCGCACAACTATTTAGTTGTTTGTCAAAAGGATATGGGAGCATATGGGACTGCGCATACTATCTACATGATAGTAGTGCAACAAAAAATCATAAAACGGTAGACCGCATCGATCGTCGAACAACTATCGCCGGCAGCTTATGTCTCTCGACTAAACAGTTGTTCAACGGCCCATTAACAACTAAATAATTTAGTCGAGGTGAAATCGCGACACGTACACAACTTGACTAAACGATTTAGTCGTGGAAACAATTGTGTGTATGCGCCCGGCCTAAAGCTGGATCATCAATAAATTTATAAGTATAGGTACCTATGTATTACTATAGCATTTGACATTTGTCTAAATACTTCGATTATGATTCCTCTTAATAATCTCTCAAAGGAATACAAATAGATACAGATACACACAATAAATGACAAAATTCATTTTACCGACACTAATTATCACATCAATTCTTAATGAGCCATTTTTCTGAGAGTAGTTCCTTCAATTATCCCCGAGAGGCAGCACTTGTGGTAGGTACAAACATTATTTATTCATTTTGAATAATAATAAAACACAAGGTTTTTTTAAAATTTACACTATAGGTAACTTTATTTTATGACAATTGTTTCAGAACATATCTTATACTAGTAGTATAAGATATGTTCTGAAGAAGTCACTGTGTTGACGAAACAATTGTCATAAAATAAAGTTATAGTGTAAATTTTAAAAAAACCTTGTGTTTTATTATTATTCAAAATGTTTAATATTAATTTACATCAAGTAAGCACCCATTCTATAATACATTATTTATTCCTTATTAGTGTAATTTTAGTGGTATAACTTAATTATTTCATTAATTTAATGATAATAATAATTTAATAATTAAGTTATATCACTAAAATGACACGACACTACGGGGAATAGGGCTTGAGAATGGCCGAGCGTGTAGCAATGCTGTTGTTTACATGGCGTTGCTATGGTTCCTCTATTACAAGTCCCCAGTTCCCGGGTTTTAACCCGAGAGCTGGTAAAAGTGTCAATTTGATTTTCAATTTATTATTAAAAAAAAATAATAATGAATTGAAAATATGAATTGGTGCTAGTTCCAAATAACCTTGGCTGCTGGTGGTCTTTAAAACACAATTTCAATTTTCACTATGGGGAATAAATAATAAATACAAATTTTAACACGGACGTCGTGAACAAATACATAATTAAATGACGGTGACATAGGTTTGAATTAATATCAACTCAGTCCGCCGCGATAGTGGAAAGTTTAGGGTTAAAATCCCTTCGGTGACATAGGTTTGAATTAATGAATTTTTCCTGATTACAGCATTGTGTTACGTCATTGTTCTTACTCAGGTGTTTCATATACTGTTTGCAGTCATTATGCATTCATTTAATTAGGAATAAATAATGTTTGTACCTATCACAAGTGCTGCCTCTCGTGGATAATTGAAAGAACTACTCTCAGGAAAATCGCTCATTGATTTTATTTAAACACAAGCAGTTTTTCACTAGTAATGTATCTTTTTATGTCTCCGTAAGTAATCAGAACAACTGAATGTTTTATTGCAAACACCACAACAAAATGACCGCGTATTGACGTGAAGGTTTTTGTGTCTCTTCAAATAAACTGAACACGCAAAACGTTTGCTGCAAACGTCACATTGGTACGGTTTCTCGCCAGAATGTAATTGTTTATGTAAACTTAAAGTATCTATACGTGTGAACACTTTACTGCACATATTACATTGGAATTTCTCAGAATGTGACTTTATATGGGTTTTTAGTGAATTCGTAGTTTGAAAATGTTTATTGCAAATGTTACATTCATGAATCTTCCCTGATTTTTTACGTCCGATTCTTCGTTTATCTTCGAAATGCATAGGTGTATTGTTTTTCATTAAGTTTTCTTGTTCCGCTTTTATCACACGTTTTGGAAGTATTCTTTTTAGTTTTTTTAAATTATCTACTGTGAACGTATTACTAGTATTCATAAAAATGCTGGTCTTTGATGGATCTTCATTTTCCAAAGGCAATATATTAGATTGATTCTCATTAATATTTGAATCTAAAATACCTTCATAAGTTGCGTTCAATGTCAGATATATTTCAGATTTCTTTTGAAAACTTTCATTTATTGAGTTCTGTTGCGGACTTCCATTTTGCGAAAGCATTGTAGAAACATTAGATTGGTTTATATTAACATCCGCTGTCAATATTTCTTTTAACGTAACGCTAGTATCCATAGTCTTTGATGGATCTTCATCTTCCAAACGCACTTGACACAAGATATTATATTGGTTATCATTAATATTTGAATCTAAAATACCTTCATAAGTTGCGTCCAATGTCAGATATATTTCAGATTCCTTTTGAAAACTTTCATTTATTGAGTTCTGTTGCGGACTTCCATTTTGCGAACGCATTGTAGAAACATCAGATTGGTTTATATTAACATCCGCTGTCAAAATATTTTCTTTTAACGTATCGCTAGTATCCCTAGTCTTTGATGGATCTTCATCTTCCAAACGCACTTGAGACAATTTATTAGATTGATTATCAATAATATTTGAATCTGAAATACCTTCATAAGTTACGTCTAATATCTGATATACTATTTCAGGTTCTTTTTGAAAAAATGCATTTGTTGAGATCTGGTGTGGATTTTCACTTTGCGAAGGCTCTGTAGAAACATTAGATTGGGATACCAACATTTCTCCTAAATTAACTGTATTTAGTTTCTCATAATATACATTGTGTTCATTTGTAAGTCGATTTCCTTCAAAATTTACTGGATGTAAAACATTACAAATGAAAGGCTCAATATCACCAGTAACTAATTCTGACAAATTTATATCAATCGCATCTATGTCCATTTTTAATGTGAAAATATTGTTTACTTTCAATTAAAAATTCTCAGAAGCAATTATAAAAAATGACTAAAAAAACTTCACTGATTTTTATTATTTCTACAAGCAGTTTGTAGTTAGATTAAAAATAAAAACCAGACTTTCGAAAGCCAAAGCAGTACATCTAGTTCAGGTAGCAATAATTTTACACTAAATTCAACTGATGAACTGAATGTTGAGTTAATGTTATATAGGTACTCATAGAACGGAAGTTGGCAGTAAACTGAATAACCATAGAGCTAAGCCGTAGAATACTATTGAAAAGTACCTGTATAATTCAGATAAAATAAAGTTACCATCAATCTCTTCAAATGCTATTGTAGTCTAGTTCACATCTTGAAAAACGTGTTAATTCTTGTTACTGCTAGTTAAAATATGTGTAATAGTTCATTGAATTCGTAATGACGTCTAGAAAAATGCCCGAAAGTTTGAAACCCTCAGATAAAAAGTGCAAAAGTTATCAACAATTAAAGACTCCAAAAAAATGGGGATCAGTTTTTTGCAAATAATTCGAAAACTATTAAAAGACTTGAAACACAAATATTCTTAAAGAGGAGGAAATTTCCAAAAAAAATGTCGACTCCCGGAATTTTATCTCTGTTATTAATAGTTATTTAATGTTGAATATAGGGCTTTTCAAAATGTGAACTAGACTATTGGTCTGATAAAAAAAAGAAACTGAAGAGGCCACCAACCAATGACACATACAGAATGGACTGTGAACTCCCTACTTCAGCAATATAAAAACAAAATGGCGAACGCAGAACGTATATTATATACCTTTGCGAATTCAAGGAATCTTTCAACGTTTAATTAAAATCGGGTCAGTAGTTCGTGATAAATCAGGTAGCAAAGTTTCTAACGCACATATAATGCCAAGCACATAACTCTTTTCTTTCTGCGCCATACGCGGGCAAAAAGGGGACTGCCCTATTCACTGTGAGCTTCTACACTGGCGCCGCCTATTGGTTCGAAAAAGGCATCTTTGCTGTAACTTTAGTAGGTATGTGAAATTATAGGAAAGAGCAAAAAATTCGCTTATTACTTGAAATTGAGACAATACCTCTACATTTTCTAATTGTATTGTAAACGTTAAGTGAATATATTCTTCAAAAATTCAATGTAAGTAAGCATTATTATTCATAAATAATAAATATGTATTGCTTTAAGTTATTAGGACTATGTAGAGGTTATGTTTCCACATTTTGTTACTGTATTAGTTTAGGTCCAAACCATATTTGTAACCTGCTTAGATATCTAGTTACTACATTTCTCTTTAAGTTCGAACAATTATTATAAGATTCGTTTATTATCAACTCAATTTGCCATACAATAAAATTACATTCTTTAATTATCTGTTCTTTCACTGGAACACTACAACACGTTCTCATTAAAAATGCAGCATAAACGCATAAAGTCGCCGCATACAGCGCTCACGAAAAACTGCTTATCCCCTCCTTCTCGAGGCTCACAACGAATAGCCCGGGTGGTGACGGTTGGGCACTCCAATTTTAATAAAAGTGTATAGTAATCAGGAATACATTGTGACTTGTGTGCGAAAATTCATATACTCGCTTCTTCTTTTATAACTGATACGGTTTGCTGCCTGTATGTTTAAATTTATGACATTTTAAACTATTGGAATGTCTGAAACACATTTTACAAACGTCACACTGGTACGGTTTCTCTCCTGTATGTTTCAATTTATGAGTTTTAAGATTACAAGACTGTTTGAAACTCATATTGCAAACATCACACTGATGCGGTTTCTCTCCTGTGTGTTCTAACTTATGATTTTTTAAACTATTCGAATGTCTGAAATTCATTTTACAAACGTCGCACTGATAAGGTTTCTCTCCGGTATGTGTTAATTTATGAGTTTTTAGACTGCCGGACTGTTTGAAACACATATTGCAAACATCACAATGATACGGTTTCTCTCCTGTATGTTTTAATGTATGACTTTTTAAACTGCTTGAATGTCTGAAACACATTTTACAAACCTCACATTTGAATAGTTTTTCTCCTGTATGTGTTAGTTTGTGTCTATTTAAATTACCTAAACGACTGAAAAACATTTTACAAACGTCACACTGATACGGTTTCTCTCCTGTATGTTCTAGTTTATGACTTTTTAAACTAGTTAAATGTCTGAAACACATTCTGCAAATGTCACACTGGTACGGTTTTTCTCCTGTATGGATTAATTTATGATTTCGGAAGCTAGTTGGCTGTCTGAAACACATTTTACAAATGTCACATTGATACGGTTTTTCCCCTGTATGTGTTAATACATGACTTTTCAAACTATTTGAATGTCGGAAACACATTTTGCAAACGTCACACTGATACGGTTTCTCCCCTGTATGAATTAATTTATGACTCTTTAAACCATTTAAATCTCTAAAACCCTTTTTACAAATGCTACACTCGTGTAGTTTCTTATTTATCAAAGGTTTTTTCTTATCATCTGTTAATTTGTCAGGACATTCATTTCCGTTTTTATCTTGACAGAAACGAAACCTCTCAAGAGTCAAATTGGTATCACCAATATCTATTTTTGTGTTTTCACTGGCAATTTCACTGCCGACAGGACATTCAGAATTTCTATTGTTTACATTTAACGCGTCACACGGTTCTTCTTTAAATTGAACATTATAAACTTCTTGAAAGTCATTTACGTCATTTAAAATATTTGAGTTTACGGAATGTTTTTCATTAAAATTTTCTAATTTACCCGAAAATTCATTCTTGTTTTTATATTCAACAGAAGGAGGACATACGGATGACAATTTGGCGGCGTCAAAATCTTTTTTTGTGTTTTTATTGATATGTTTGTCTCCAGTAGGACTCTCAGAATCTGACAAATTTAATGGGATAGTAGATTCTTCTTTAACTCGAACATTAAAAACTTTTTCAAGTATTACGGGCAGTTCTTTATTTTTGTCACTTAATATGTTTGGGGTTTCAGGTAACTCTATATTCCGATGGCTAATATCAGTGTCAAAGGCGTCACTCGTTTCTAAAGGTTCACATTTTACAATTATATCCAATTCGGGGGGTGAATTTTGGTTTCCAAAGGCGTCATTCGTTTCTAAAGGTTCACATTTTACAATTATATCCAATCCGGGGGGTGAACTTTGGTTTCCAAAGGCGTCATTCGTTTCTAAAGGTTCACATTTTACAATGATATCTACTCCGTGGGGTGAATTTTGGTTTCCAAAATCGTCTGAAGAACTCTGACTGGAACTTTCATTTTTCATTTGTTTCTCAGCAGAGTGTAAGTGCTGTATGTAGTGTTTTAGTATTCTCTCAGACTGAACTATTAGTCTTTGGAACTCGTGCATTTCTTCTAATTTATTGTAACATACTTGACAGATGCAGGCCGGCATCTCATTGTGTTTCGTTATCTGTAACAAACTCAATATTTAATAGACTACAGAAGTAGGCGGTCCTAATATGAGCGCGAAATTTAAAATGGAGTCGATTGGCGTTCAAAAATGTATGGGGTTTAACGGAATATTCGTTACTATTCTCTTAAAACACATTTCTTACCAAAACAATGGCTGTTTCATAAAAATAATTAATAAATTCCGTCATTATTGGCTACAAAACTTTACTATTTCGTGTGAAATAATTTTTTATTTGAAATTCAACTCGTTGACGTTTGTCGAGGTATAATTTAAGCAATTATAATTAGAAATTGAGTTTGTACTTTCCATTTGGAGTTGGAAAAAATGTTTTGAAGTCGTCTGAGTTACGCTAGATCAAGCGAAGGTACGCTGAAAGTATAAAAAAAAATGTTTTCACCAATTAGATATTGGATATCTAGGTATTATTGTAGCTTTTTCTTCAGTCGGAAATGTAAACTTTTTGCAGTCATAATTTTCATTATGACTGCAGTCAGGTACAAAACACCACCCCATAACAAATTGCTTTAATTATTAACGACGACAACGTGTTTAAAAAAGCGAGGTTATGTCAGTAGAATGAATGATACTTGACAGTTGCCCTGCCAAGGCGACGGGAAAGTCTGATTCAAATTCAATTCAGAACGTACGTTTCTAGTTAGAAGAAGACAGTTGCGACTCCGCCACGCCTTCCTTTCCGAATCTATTAAAATATGATGATGTGAAACTTTCCACTATATTGTGAACCCTACTTTACAATTAAAAACTAATAATTAATGATATAATCCCCCTAACAACTTAAGTATTTGTCTACTTAAAATTAAAATTGTCTATCGTTTAACATTTTTGCAGTTAGTATTAAGTATTAATGTATGTAGGTCAAAAATTTTATACCTACAAGAAACTTGTTTTGCCTTTGGTAATTGGACTATTTCTCACGGAGTTTAATAACGAAAATTTTACATATACATATTATGTTATTTAACACGCTAACCGCCCAAATAGTAAAAAAAATGCCCGTGGACTCAAATTTTGTTTTGTCTTTTTTCAAAATACAGATGAGTAGTGTCATATACGTTGAGTTTTAGTAACGTTTGGAACAAGAAAAAAAATTCATCCAGGTGTGCAAGCTTTCACGGCCGGCATTGTTCCAAATCTTCATGGTTTCCGGGCTTGTAGGCCGTGGTCCGGTGGTATTTCAAATACATATAAAGAAATCTTGGAGGCTCAAAATTTTTTTTGAACCTCCAGGCCCACCTTTCAGTGGCCTGTAGGTTATAGTGAAATACGTGAACTGTACCACTGTACACAGATTCCGAAATAAAGTCATGCATTGAGCAATGAGACCATTACGTTGGGTTTCAGAGATTAATGCCATTTTTTCAGTGAGAACTGAGACTCATATGTGAGCTCTCATGGCGGTTAACATGTCAATATACTATATAGCGTCATTAAATTTACTAAAATTGTTTTTACCTGAACGGGAGCACAGCTCATTATTATATCAGCTATTTCTTTTCCCGATTTTAAAGAAAAACCGAATATACCAGTCATCGAAACACCGTGCATTAAACAGAGTCTACACATTTTCTTTAAACTATCGGCAGTCACTATTACCTGCTTCATTTTGAGAATTTTAGTAATAAATTAAAATATTTCTATTCTGGTTACATTAAAAGTTAAAACTGAAAAACACCTTATTGATGCTAATAACTAATTTGACTAATCACTAGCTACAGTCTCTGAGTCTACAGACAACTCAACAGTCGACGAGAAATTCCCAAACTGAATTGGGAATACAGTATCTTCTTTATAGAAATAAATTAAGCAAACAGTAAGATTCATTGACGTTACCTTTTTGTAAGTATCTACATTTTTACCTACTGAACATAGAACACCTAGTTTTTTTTCGTTTTCTCTGCTTTGAATATAAAAATTTACATTCATAATATTAAAGCCAGTGGCGGACTAAGGAGGGGTGGAGGGGGCGGCTTGCCCCGGGACTCTGTTCCTTGGAGCCTCCAAATCTCGAGAAGTCCTTCTTAATCAAATCCCAAACAAGGCCAAAATATGTTTAGTAAGTAAGAAGCAGTTTGGAGTTGGAGGCCCCGTACGTATACAAAATATAAACGTAGGTAGGTCGTTTATTATAAATATTTGATTTTTTTTTGTCAGCCATCTATATTATGCATTTTACGAAGTTTACACTACAAATACATCAATTTCTAAGCAGACCGGGGGCCTCATTTAGTTCTGCCGCCCCGGGCCTCCGACAAGCTCAGTCCGTCACTGACTAAAGCCCAATACAGACTCTGCAGTCTGCGTGTATCCGCGATTCGCGATGCGCCATGCTAGTTTGCTGGCAATGTGTGAATAGCGTGTAGGTAGACTGTAGACACTTGTTCGTTCAAAATCGATTTGTAAACAACGTGGTTCACGTATTCGCAGTTATTCGCTATTGGAGGCGGTTTTTTTGACGAATATCAAAGGCGCATTGACAGGAATCACTGATTCGTCAAAGTTCGCCCTTGATGCATGCTGGATGTCTATTCGTTTAGTGCACGCTAGTTCGTCTCTGGTGTTGCGTGTGAATGTTGTTAAAGTATTGCTACACATTTTGACATTCCTGTTAAAAATTTTGATTATCAGGATTTCAAAGAGATTTGTTTTTTAGTATATTATACGAAATTGACCGGAGAGGAAAACTCGTGTATACGAACTTGCATATGTCTGAGTTTCAGTTTTGATTTCTTTTTCTTATTTTGCTCCATGATTTAATTTAAAAATAGCACAAGCTATTGCTAGGGTCGTCATCGCTTTCCATATTTTCAGAGCTTCAACTGTGTACCATAGATAAGAGTACCTAAATATAGATAGTCAACTTCAATGTTATCAAGTTGCGACGCGGACAGTACCTCTGTTGAAATGTTCCCCAACTATAATGTGCAACACGAAATATGGCGCGAAATTCAATTTTTTTTTACAAATTTTATTTTCTAACAGCAATTTATTCATAAAATATACTAATAATCAAATACTTTCACTAGAAATACAATACTTCTTCAGAAATATCTGATAGCTAGCATATTCCATGAATATTTTCATTTTTCATTGCTGTTGGACTTTTGGAAACCTATCTACTAAAAATAAGGACATAATAAAATGCAAGTAAAGTAGATTTAATATAAAAAAATTCACAGATTTCGCAATCCTTGCAACCATCGAGGACATTGGAAATGATAACAGCATACATGAAACATAATTAACTGTTTATTATACACACAATATTTATCAATGCACTGTTTAGTTTTGTCAGAAATAACCCTATTATTCTTCTGTTATATACGCGTTCACTTTTGCTTGATTACTTAACTTTTAAATGGATTTTTCTACAGTATTTATTAACATTTGCTCAAAAATAACACCGCAGATCGTCGCAAATACCTCTCAATTAACTAGACATGATATAAAACACATTTCGAAAAAAATTGCACTTGTTCAATTTTGCATGATTGCTCCTCACTTGATCGCGACACCGTTGTCTTTTGGCCTTGAACGAAAACTCGTAACTCTGGCCCCATATACGAACATAAACATTTCCAATGTTAAAATTTACACAAAAAATAAGAAAACTAAAAAAAAACTCGGCTTACAGTGCATATATAACTATTAAGTAAATAATTAAAATAATAAACATTAACTTTGACAAAACTGTAATTCATCGGTGAAGTAGTAAAAAAATCACTCCAGAACTAAATTATAAAAAAATATCACAATTAATATTATTCGTGCTTTTACAGTTATAAAAAATTTTGGAGCATACAAGTAATTCAAGAATTACAAGGCGCGATATTCATGTAGGTACTGTGTGTAAACGGTTTTATTGAACATAGGGAAAATAACACTGAGAAGATTTATAATTTTGTAGTAGGCTATGAGCCATAAGACCTAATATAAATATGTATTGGATTACATAGAAAAAATAGTACAGTGAATTTTTCAAACAATTTTCCATAGCAACGGTTGACTATTAAGCGTTACTCGGAACCGGCTAAATAAAAAAGTCATGATGTGTCGTAAGACACCCGCTATGCTTTTTACGCATTGTATATAAAACCGAATTTATCAAAGATATAAATAATACAATTAAAAAGTTATTATTTGATCGCCATTTTGAAATCTGACGCCATTTTATTTTTTTGTGTCTTATTAAATTCTCAAATATCAATTTTCAAAAGGATCAGATAATTTTTACAAAGAAATATATACCTATGACCGCCATTTTGAAATATGACATCATTTTATTTTTTTGTGTCCTATAAAACTCGCAAATATTAATTTTCAAAAAGATCGGTTCATTTTTGCAAAAAAGTACATATGGCCGGCATTTTAAAATCTGACGTCATTTTATTTTTTTGTGTTCTATGAAACTCTCAAATATCAATTTTCAAAAGGATCGGATAATTTTTACAAAAAAGTACATACGGCCGCCATTTTTAAATCTGACATCATTTTATTTTTTTGTGTCCTATGAAACTTTCAAATACCGATTTTCAAAAGGATCGGATAATTTTTACAAAAAAGTATATATGGCCGCCATTTTGAAATCTGACGTCATTTTATTTTTTTGTGACCTATGAAACTTTTAAATATCAATTTTCAAAAGGATCGGATAATTTTTACAAAAAAGTACATACAGCCGCTATTTTGAAATCTGACATCATTTTATTTTTTTGTGTCCTATGAAACTTTCAAATACCGATTTTCAAAAGGATCGGATAATTTTTACAAAAAAGTATATATGGCCGCCATTTTGAAATCTGACATAATTTTATTTTTTTGTGACCTATGAAACTCTCAAATATCAATTTTCAAAAGGATCGGATAATTTTTACAAAAATGTCCATACGGCCGCCATTTTTAAATCTGACGTCATTTTATTCTTTTGTGTCTTATGAAACTCTCAAATATCAATTTTCAAAAGGATCGGATAATTTTTACAAAGGAGTATTACATATTTCCGCCATTTTGAAATATGACGTCATTTTATTTTTTTGTGTCCTACGTGTCCTATAAAACTCGCATATATCAATTTTCAAAGGGATCGGATAATTTTTACAAAAAAGTACATATTATGGCCGCCATTTTGAAATCTGACGCCATTTTATTTTTTTGTGTCCTATGAAACTTTCAAATACCGATTTTCAAAAGGATCGGATAATTTTTACAAAAAAGTATATATGGCCGCCATTTTGAAATCTGACATCATTTTATTTTTTTGTGACCTATGAAACTCTCAAATATCAATTTTCAAAATGATCGGATAATTTTTACAAAAAAGGACATACGGCCGCCATTTTGAAATCTGACGTCATTTTATTTTTTTGTGTCCTATGAAGCTCTCAAATATCAATTTTTAAAAGGATCGTATAATTTTTAGAAAGGAGTTCTACATATTTCCGCCATTTTGAAATCTGACGTTATTTTATTTTTTTGTGTCCTATAAAACTCGCAAATATCAATTTTCAAAAGGATCGGATAATTTTTACAAAAAAGTATATATGGCCGCCATTTTGAAATCTGACGTCATTTTATTTTTTTGTGTTCTATGAAACTCTCAAATATCAATTTTCAAAAGGATCTGATAATTCTTACAAAAAAGTACATATGGCCGCCATTTCGAAATCTGACACCATTTAATTTTTTTGTATGCTATAAAACTCTCAAATATTAATTTTCAAAAGAATCGGATAATGTTTACAAAAAAGTACATATGGCCGCCATTTTGAAATCTGACGCCATTTTATTTTTTTGTGTCCTATAAAACTCTCAAATATTAATTTTCAAAAGGATCTAATAATTTTTAGTGTGCTTTATTTCCTGATTTTATTACATTTATCCCAAACGTTACCGGAGAAAGACCTCTTGCCTGTGAAAATTCAAAAGTACGATTTGCACCCGGACGAAACTCGGGCCGGTCAGCTGGTTACCATAATATTGTATTGTCACCGGAGCTACACATGTGTGCAAAATTTCAACTCAATCGGATCATGGGAAGTGGGTAAAAATTCAAAAGTACGATTTACACCCGGACGAAAGCCGGGCCGGTCAGCTAGTTACCATAATATTGTATTGTCACCGGAGCTACACATGTGTGCAAAATTTCAACTCAATCGGATCATAGGAAGTGGGTGAAAATTCAAAAGTACGATTTACACCCGGACGAAAGCCGGGCCGGTCAGCTAGTTACCATAATATTGTATTGTCACCGGAGCTACACATGTGTGCAAAATTTCAACTCAATCGGCTCACGGGAAGTGGGTGAAAATTCAGAAGTACAAAGGGACATAGAGACAGAGAAAGTCAAATTGTTCGGGAAGGTATGATGAACGTCGAGAAATTTTGGTCCGATCCGATCGACGTCAATAATTAGTTACACGTCATTTTAACTCAGTAGGCCAGGGTTTTTAAACTTAAATTCAAACATCAGCAGTCAAAAAATTGAATAACTATATTGAAATAATGCAATATAAGACAGGGCATACGCTATCTTCCAATATCCATATCACACTGTGCAACAGACAAGGACAACCGAAACAAGTTCGCGATTTATTAGATAAAGTCGCATTTATTTAGTTTAATAATCATATAAATCTGTATAAAAAAACTGTTTTGACACAATATTATACATGAAATCTATCTAAAATTTTCTGCTCTTTCGTTTAAGACAGGTTTCGAATCGATCTGACTTAAATTGAGCAAACTATAAGCAAAAAACACCGTTTTTTCTAATTTGCTCCCCTCTGGGGCCAAAATTCAAAAATCGGGCGACGTTAGGATCAAATAGACCCCGAGAGGAATCGAACAAAAAAAAGTTTTTGAAAATTGGTTCATCCGTTTGGGCTGTACGCGTGACACAAAATAGCGTGACAGATTCACAGATTCACAGATTCACAGATTCACAGACAAAGCGAGTGTATATAGGCGCTTCTAGCTTCGCTAAGATCGCGCCTAAAAATGAACACAAAATAATCTATATATATAAAACAGTTCCGTTACTGACTGACTGATTGACTGACAGACAACGCCCAGGTCAAACCGCTGAAGATATAAACTTGAAATTTGGACAGTAGGTTCCTTTTGTGACGTAGGCACCCACTAAGAAAGGATTTTTTGAAATTCAGCCCCTAAGGGGGTTAAATGAGGGATGAAAGTTCGTATGGAAATTCGTCGTTTTTGAAGTTAGAAGCATGAAATTTTGCACAGGAGTTTCTTATATAACGTAGGTGAGCACTAAGAATTTTTTTTTTTTGAAAATTCAACCCCTAAGGGGGCTAAAAAGGGAATGAAAGTTAGAATGGAAGTTAGTCATTTTTGAAGTTAGAAGCATAACATTTTGCACAGGAGTTCCTTATTTAACTTAGATGAGTAATAAGAAAGGATTTTTAAAAATTAACCCCTTAAAGGGGTTAAATAGGGGATGAAAGTTTGTATGGAAGTTCATCATTTTTGAAGTTAGAAGCATGAAATTTTGCACAGGAGTTTCTTATATAACGTAAGTGAGCAATCATGTATTAATAAAATTCGAACGAATGAGCGAAGTGAGTGAGTAATGTATTATTAATATAAGCGAGTGAGTAATGTTTTAATAAAATTCGAGCGAACGAGTGAAGCGAGTGGGTAATGTATAATTAATATTCAAACGAACGATCGAAGCGACTGTGTAATGTATTAATAAAATTCGAGCGAACGATCGAAACGAGTGAGTAATGTATTAATAATATTCAAACGAACGAGCGAAGCGAGTGAGTAATGTATTAATAAAATTCGAGCGAACGAGCGAAGCGAGGGAGTAATATATTAATAATATTCAAGCGAACGAGCGAAGCGAGTGAGTAATGTATTAATAAAATCCGAGCGAACGAACGAAGCGAGTGAGCTATAAGTATATTATAAAATTCACAGGAGAATTTCTCGCGGGGGATAATAAATCATAAATCGAAAAATACGTGGGCGAAGCCACGGGTAACGGCTAGTTCAATATAAATACAAAAATAAAAAAAATGTGAGCCGTCGCGGGACGCCTGGCAGATGTGAAACATTTTTATAGCTTGAATCTTTTATTTATTGAACTTGACAAATTTATCAAAATAAAATCTAGCCTATATCACTTAGGGATAGTGTAGCTTTCTATTAGTAAAAGATTTTTTTAAATCGGTTCAATAGTTCCAGATATAATAATTTATGATTTATTACAACGCCGCGAGACATTCTCCCCCTGCGAAGATAATAAGTGAAAGAATTTTTAGAATCGGTTCAGTAGTTCGAGAGATAAGAATTTACAATTTAACACAATTTACCCTAATTTTCCTTCGTTTACCCAAATTTACCCTAGTATACCCTAATTTCTTGAATTTACCCTAGTTTTCCCTAAATACCCTAATTTACTCTTATTTAGCCCCCTTTGCCTTAAGTTACCCCAATTTACTCTAATTTACCCTAAATACCCTAATTTACCCAAATTTTCGTTTAAAAAAAAAAAACAAAAAAATTAATTTTTGGTGTAATGAAATTTCAAAAAATTATAATTATTGTCAAAGAAAGAATATAACAAAAAAAAATAATAAATTTTATAAATAAATATCATGTAGAATTTAGAAAAAAAAAACGTCAAAAATTGTACGATGCCATGAGTTTCCGAACCCAAGTCCCTATGCATAGAAGGCTAAAGTGGTACCACTACTTTGCGGATGAACTTGTCTAGACAGCCGTTGTTACTGATATATGTATAACTTAATATACCCGGACAATTAATTTCTAAATTATTTATCCAGTACAATATAAGTGCCGCAGTGGTGGGGAGAACAGCAGCGAAGGAGAACATTTCGTTGCATATTTCCCCTCACGCGACTGTTCACAGCCCGACATAAGATGTTTCACATCAATAATAAAAATTAACACAAAATATTTCAATATAAACTGCACAAGAACTGTCAAATTTAAAATATTTTAGACAATTAAACGAAAGATTTTTAATTTTTAACGAATAGCATACAGCGGTAATCTAGTATCTCAGACGGTATGTGTTCTGTATGTTTACTAAAGATCATGTTTACCTAACACGTTCAACGCACGGTAATTAATGTATGTTTTTTAATGCACTTAAAAGTTTAAAAACGTCAAACTAACACGGTTTATACTGTATGAATTAATTTATGTTTTTTCAAACCACCTAAAAGTCTAAACCATTGTTTACAAACGTCACATTGGTACGGCTTCTCTCCTGTGTGAATTAAATTATGGTTCTTTAAAGTACTCGAATCTCTGAAACACATTTTACAAACATCACACTGGTAAGGTTTCTCACCTGTGTGAACTAAATTATGTCGCTTTAAATTACATGAGTTTCTAAAACACATTTGACATACACTACACGTGTAGGGTTTCTCTTCAGTATGAATTAATTTATGGTTTTTCAAAACACTTGAAAGTCTAAAACACTGTTTACAAACATCACATTGGTACGGTTTCTCTCCTGTATGAATTAAATAATGTTTTTTTAAATTACCTGCATCTCTGAAACACATATTACAAATGTCACACTCGTGTGGCTTCTCTCCTGTGTGTATTAAGGTATGTTTATTTAAAGCACCGGAGTATCTAAAACACATTTTACAAATATCACACCGGTGCGGTTTCTCTCCTGTATGTATTAAAATATGTTTCTTTAAAGTACTCGAATGTTTGAAACACATTTTACAAATGTCACAAGGGAACGGTTTCTCTCCTGTATGAATAAATTTATGTTTTTTTAAACTATACGATTTTGTAAAACACATTTTACAAATGTCACACTGGTACGGTTTCTCTCCTGCATGAATGAATTTATGTTTCTTTAAATGAGATATTTCTCTGAAATGTATATTACAAATGTCACATTGATACGGTTTCTCTTCCGTATGTATTAATTTGTGTCTGTTTAAATTGCCCAACTGTCTGAAAAAAATTTTACAAACATCACACTGGTACGGTTTCTCTCCTGTATGAATCAATTTATGTTTCTTTAAACTATATGATTTGGTAAAACACATTTTACATAGATCACACTGATACCGTTTTTCACCTACATGAATCTTTTCGTTTAAATTTTTACGTTCACTAAGATATTCAGTTCTGTTCTCATTAGAAGGAAGACATTGGACGTCTTTAACAATTTCAAGGTCATCAATTTCGATCTTTTTGTTTTCAAGGATGATTTTTCTACCATTGGTGTTGTATAGAGAGTTTAAAGAGTGATTAGAACAATCTACTGAATTTAACAGGCTACTATCAACTTCTTTTATCGTATCAAATGTTTCTTCTGATGGCCCAGATAATTTCTTTGTCGTACTATTTTCAAATTTAAGGTTCTCCGACGTGTCTAAAGCTATTTTACCATCGCCAAAATCAATTTTTGAATCCTCGCCACTAATTTCACTACCATTACCCTTAAATAACATTTCTAATGGGTCATCAGCACATTGTGTTGGAATTAATGAATTATCATACATTGGTTCATCTTTGATTTCTGATTTTAAACATATTTCCTCGTTAATATCATTTCCAGTAGGTAACTTCTGTTTTGTGTAAAAATAATCAAGCTCATCACCAAATTTAACAGGTACGCATTTTGCAATGATATCAGCACTAGAGTTCTGATTTACAAGATTATCGTGTGGTTCTTCAGCGATCCATTCAACCTTGATCTGCGGATGACAGTCGTTCAACTGCTGTAGATAGCGATGCAGTGTTTTATCAGTCTGTACAGCTTGCAATTGGAACTGGTGAAAGTTTTTCAGTTGAGTGAAACACAATTGGCAAATATAGGTCGGCATCTTATCCTGTCTAGTAATCTGTAACAACATAGAATACCCACTTAATGCAATCCCCCTCAAGAAAACTCTGTATGTTTTAATGAATGAATTGTAAATTATAGACGCCCGACAACTGAGGTCATTAGCGTCTAAAACAATAAAAGTCTGTATGTTTTAAATGAGCGATATTGATTACAATTAAAATTATATCATATAAAACAGTTCTATAAATACAACAGTGAGAGTTGAGTTTTTTTGTGGTTATAATATAATAATTATTAAATAGACAGTAGCCATTCCACAAACAAATACTTTTCTTAACGTAATCAGTCGGCGAACATGCCATCGTGATGTTAAACGTCAAACAATTAAGATATACAAGGAAAAAATCAAAGACCACTGTCAGGACTTGAACCCGAAATTCCCAGTTTCCGGCTGGTTGAGTTACCTCTTACTCACACAGTGCCCCGAGAGTGGGATCTGTTCTTTTTCTATATATACCTGTTTCAACAATAAATCACACTTCGTGCGAGAGCAGATTTGATTTTTAAGTTATAAACATAACTAATAACTCATCAGTCGAGACACGATCGTTTTTATGGCATGATCGCCGACTGATTACGTTAAGAAAAGTATTTGTTTGTGGAATGGCTACTGTCTATTTAATAAAACAGTTCTAATTGACGGAGGTTATGCGAATTCTAAGAGCATTAAAAAATCGGTTTTAAGATGTAAAGTTGTGTTATTGTTTTATATATTGTTTACATTAAAATCTCCACTTACTTGAACGGGAGCACATTGCATTATTATATCTGCTGTTTCTTCTCCTAACTCGGAGGAAAACTGAAATATATCAATTGAAGTCAAATTTCGCGATAAACATAATCTGCACATTTGCATTAAATCATAGGCGGTTACTTCTATTTGCTCCATTTTTTATATTTTACATCGACTGACAGCACATTACACTTCTTAAAATTCATTAAGTTTTCAATACTCAGATACTGTTAATTGTTAAATCAATTAATGTCAGTTGTCATTCATAGATAAAAGAGACATGGCGCCAGATGTGTAGTTTTGGAACACGCATACACTAAGTGCTTAAAGCATCGATCACTTTCATAAATGCTTGATTTATTCAAGCATCGAGCACTTTCATTTTCCAAAATGCTTAAAAGAGCACTTACTAAAGTGCTAAAAAATTAAGAGTTTTAAAGGAACTTCTTAAATCTTAACTTCAAACATTACAATACAAAAGTCCAAAGCTTAAAACATACAAGAAAACTGAAAAGGATAAACGAAATATGTTTTATTAACCAAAAAAACAAAAATAGGCAGTACTTACTATAAGTAACATTTACACTGCTTATTAAGCATTTAAAATCGGTGTTGTGGGGTTCACTCGGGCTCCAGCAACTATGTTGCCTCCCACCATTTTCATACGTATAACAAGCGACATTTCTATATCATTCCGCAATATAAACACGTTATTATCAGCTTTGAGGTTGATAATGACCTTTTTTGTCCCAAACGAAGTCATAAAATATCTAGTCCCCGAGACTTTTGGGGGTAGTTTCACCTCCATAAAAAATTAAGCACAGGGAGTGAAGGGTGGGATTTTTAGTATTGTTATGTTGCCACCAAATCCCCTTTGTTAATATAATAATATATACTCTATATTTTCTAATTAGCTTATACTAATTATAATATTTTGAATAAAAAAACATAACATTTTCCTCATTTAGAATAATCAATTATTATTATATTATTCATACACAAGAAGTTTCACTTCGATCGAGTGCGCCGCGACACATGCCTTTTTTAATAAAAAGTGAAATAACCGATACCGAATTGAGCGACGGGACCATTCCAACTCCAATAAAATACTGACAGTGACAATTGACATAGGTAACAGTACAAATCTCTACAATGTCTCATTCGTTTTCAGTTTTCATTTCAACTGAAATTACTAATGAGTTATAAAATCACTTAGCACTCGAAAAAACTGTTCACAAACGTGACACTGGTACAGTTTTCTCTTATATGTTTCAATTTATGACTTTTTAAACGATTTAAATGTCTAAAACACATTTTGCAAACTTCACACTGGTACGGCTTCTCTCCTGTATGAATTAATTTATGATTTTTTAAATTTACTGAATGTCTGAAACACATTTGGCAAACGTCACATTTATATGGTTTCTCTCCAGTATGAATTAACTGATGACTTTTCAGTCTTGATGAAAGTCGAAAACACAGTTTACAAATGTCACACTGGTACGGTTTCTCACCTGTATGAATAGACACATGTTTCTTTAAAGAATCTAAGTCGGAGAAACAAATTTTGCAAACCTCACATTGATACGGCTTCTCTCCTGTATGTTTCAATTTATGACTTTTTAAACGATTCAAATGCCTGAAACGTATTGTGCAAACGTCACACTGATACGGTTTCTCTCCTGTATGAATTAGTTTATGGTTTTTTAAATTAGCTGAATGTCTAAAACACACTTTACAAACGTCACACTGGTGTGGTTTCTCTCCAGTATGAACTAATTGGTGGCTTTTTAGTTTATCTGGAAGCCTAAAACACATTTTACAAACGTCACATTCATATGGCTTCTCTCCTGTATGAACTGATTTATGTTTCTTTAAAGCACCTACATCTCTGAAAAACATTTTGCATACATCACACTGGTGCGGTTTTTCTCCTGTATGAATTAAATGATGTTTCTTTAAATTACCAGAGTTTCTGAAACGCGTTTTGCAAATGTCACACTGGTACGGTTTATCTCCTGTGTGGGTTAATTTGTGTCTCTTTAAATTGCCTAACTGTCTGAAACACATTTTACAAATGTCACACTGATACGGTTTCTCTCCTGTATGAATTAATTTATGACTCTTGCAAGCATTTAATTGACTAAAACACTTGTTACAAATAGGACACGCATACGGTTTCTCGCCTGTATGTTTTAATTTGTGATTCCTTAAATCAATTAACTGTCTGAAGCTCATTTTACAAACATCACACTGAAACGCCTTTTTTCCTATATGAATTAAATTGTGATTTCTTAAGGCATTTACATCTTTAAAATACTTTTTACAAATGCTGCACTCGTATGGTTTCTCAATATCTGTAAATTTGCCTGGATACTCAATCCTGCTTTTATCTTTAAAGGAACAGAGATATTCGGGTCTCGCTTTGACGTTGCCAATATCTACTTCTGTGTTTTCATAGATACTGCTGTCAGGGTAGTCAGTATTTGTATCTGCTACTTTTAACTGGATATCGGGTTCTTCTTTAAATTGTACATTATAAACTTCTTCAAATTTTACAGACATTTCTTCATTTAATATATTTGGAGTCTCAAGCACCTTTAGCTTCTGTTCGCTCGTATCAATGTCAAACATGTCATTCATTTCTAAAGGTTCATATTTTACGATACTCTCGCTGAAAGGTGACTTTTGGTTTCCAGAGTAGTCAAAAGAACTTGGAATAGAGCATTCATTTTCAATAATTTGTTCCTTAGAAGAGTGTAACTGCTGTATGTAGCAGCGCAGTGTTTTTTCAGACTGAACTACTTGCATTTGGAACTCGTGAATTTCTTCTATTTTATTGTAACACAGTTGACAGATGCAAGTCGGCATCTCGTCGTGTTTTGTCATCTGTAACAAAATCACAGTATATTTAGTGAACGCTCGGGTAAATTGTAAAAATGCAAGCAATAATGATTTTTTATAACTCCTGCTTCTAAAGTTCACTATTCGAAAACTGTGAGGCGGGCGTGAAGAAGCGTATTTTAGTAAGCGTGCGTAAAAGTACAGTCACCGTGCGTGAAAGTCCAAAGCGTGCGTAAAAGTACCGTCACCGTGCGTAAAAGTACAATCTCTACATCTTATAAATTCGAAATTTCCGCACTTTGTACAATACGCACTATTCACTGGCTATCGATCGATGTGTTACTTACATATAGTAACGCACCTACAAAATCCACATCATGAGAGAGTCATGTTTTTAATGATTTATACAGAAGTTAATAACTTTAATAAAAATAAACTAAATCGTAACTTAGTCTGTAATTGTAAAGTTTTAAGGACTCGAAGAACGAATTTTCCGTTTTCATAATTTTTTTTTCTCTCTATTAAACTTTAGAAGCAGTCGTTATAAAAAATTATGTTCGATACGTCCGCTTAAAGTGAGATATCTAGTAGGCTTAAATTGAGGCGCTCGCTAAAGGGACTGACGCATACACAACGAGATCTCGTTGTGTATGCGTCCCTTAGCTCGTGCCTCAATTTAAGATTTTAAGCCTATTAGAGTACCTCACTTCACGCACACGTATCGAAAATAACTATTTTGTAACACATGTATGAAATGTACAACATTGTGGTGTGTCTAGTCGTCTACGTAAAATAATATACAGGATATTATTTAAGTACGTGGCCAAACTTCAAGGAGTGATTCTTCGAGTGATTCTAAGACGAAAAGTTTATATAAACATAGGTATCTTGCAGAGATGTACAAAATGGTTTTAAAAAAGCATTTAAATACAAAATGCAAAATACTTTTCAGATTTACTATTTCAAATGCAAAATACCAAATAGTTTTGCGTTTTGTATTTCAAATGCTAAATGCAAAATAGGTATTTTCAAAATACTTTTTCAAAATAAAATACCTTTTTACCAAATTTCAGATATTTTTATTTATTTTAGGTATTTATCATGAGAAATAGAGACACAATGCCGAGCCGAACAAAAACGTCTAATAACATGGCATCTTATGCATGACATTTTGGTCATATTTATCAGTACGCGTATCAATAAATTCTGTTATGTTATTAATAATAATAATAATACTCACTTAAAGTCACATAAGGCGCGCACTCTGACCAAAGAAGAAAAAAGGGCGCGCATGGCTAGCAGGCGCCTATATCGGTCAAATTCGGCAATACAAGCGTCATTCGTTCATTTCATTTTGTTTGACTGGTGATGTTGGCTAAACTTAATCACAAAGTATTTTGCATTTTGAAATAAATATTAAAAATGCAAAATACATCTCGAAAGGTATTTCAAATAAAATACAAAATGTTTTTTACTAAAAGGCATTTAAATGCAAAATACAAAATAGGTATTTTGTATTTGCATTTTAAATAGAAGTATTTCAAATAAATCGCATCTCTGGTATCTTGTTTGATTTATCTTAATTTCCGGCATTACCCCTGTGCACGCCACTGGCAAAAGGAGACAAATAATTTTTTGATTAAAATATTCATTTGTATTGCATTAAAAACTGTCACCAAGTTTCAACGTCAAATTAGTTTGGACTAATACTTGACACGCAAAAATTGAGTCAACTTGAAAAAATGTGGTTGGTATGTATTTTAGTAATAGAAAACGAAAATGTAGAATTTTGCAGAAAGAGTTGAATATTTTGGCAACGTCACAATCGAATTTCAAAAATGGCACCATTTTATGTAGACCCCCGAATGGACAATGAAATGGGCTAAAAATATATAGGGTGTTCTACTTATAAAAATACAAGTCGGTTGTACCATGACTACATCGTACACCCTGTATATAAAAAATAATTTTAGAGTATAGTGCTTTTATTCCAATCCAACTTTTATTTAAAATTTTCTTTTGTAATAGTCATAATAAATGAGATATCGCCCGAGACATTCTTAGTAACTCCCCTGTATATGTCAAATATCAGAAAGGTTTATCATTTTTTTAACCTTTTATAATTTCTTCCATATTCAAGTTTAATATGCGTGTTATGAAATTTTTTTATTTTATTTTATATTTATATGTAGATATTCATAAAAAAAATAAATTTTTACTCGCACGTAAATGCATAAAAGCCATTATTTATCAACCTCAATGTAGCTCTTCACTTACTTTGAATTTGATCGAGTATTTACTGGCAACAGGAAGTATTAACTTAACATTATTCACACAATTTTAAGTAGACTTGGAAAAACTAATAGACTAAGAGCTGATAATACTTTTTTTATGTGTTAATATAAGACTTGGAACTTTTTTTTAAAAGATGACTTTTATATATCTCTACAAGGGGTAAACCGTCTGTCATTCCAAACGCGAGGCAAAAACACCCCATAAAAATTGACAGACTGTTTGGACGGGGTTAACTCCCTGACAGACAATATTCGTCTGTCAGGGAGTAAGTTCCGTTCAAACAGTCTGTCAATTTTTTCTAGACTTTACTAATGATAAAGAAAAAGCTGTCCAAATTTCAAGTCTTATAAACACACGTAAGTCTATTTTTTCCGCAAGAGTGAACAAAAAAAATGGGATGTTTTTGCCTCGCGTTTGGAATGACAGAGACTATTTACCCCTTGTAGAGATATATAAGTCATCTTTTAAAAAAAGTTCCAAGTCTTATATTAACACATAAAAAAGTGTTATCAGCTCTTAGTCTATAAGATTTTTCGGGAAAAAACTAAAGTTTTACTACATATGCAAAGTAATTACTACAAGGAGAAGTAAACGCTTGATATGAAGTGTTTACAAGTATATTTTATTCACTCAACCTTCAGTAGGTATTTACCTTAAATGCCCTAGTATAACCATTTACTACATTTTATTCACTAGGCCTGTACACCAGTCAAAACCAAAATGTATAGGGGCGTCTACTACATACGTTCTGAAAGGCCTCAAGCCTCCTGAATATTACCGTGTGGGGAGCTGAGCCCCCTCTCATAAATGTGTGCGTCCTTCCTATGAATAAACTATAATAATTTAAAGTAGGTAAGTAAGTACCTACCTGAGTATACGAAATGGCAAAACTTAATAGCCAATTCCATACCTTCATAATATAGAACTGACCACCCCCCCAATATTTTTAAGAGGACGGCGATATGTGTAATATAGTATTTCAATTTTAGATGGTCATATATTAAATATTCTGTTGAAGGTATAAAATAGTTTTTACCTGAACAGGAGCACATTTCATTATTATTTCAGCTATTTCTCCTCCCAATTTTGAAGAAAACAAGAATATACCAGTCATTGTCCCGCCGCGTGCTAAACACAACCTACACAATCTACTCAAATCATAATCAATCTCTGTTATATGCTCCATTTTGTGAATTTTATTATTATTTTATCAACAAAATTGTCGTATTAGTTAGTAATTTAGTATGCATAAAGTAATGGGGAAGATTTCTGCTATTTTTCCCGGTAGCGCGACTATTATGATCCCATTTGTAATTTCTTCGTTTTAGGCGCGACCTAAGCAAAGCTAGAAGTGCCTGTATTATTACACTCGCTTTGTCTAATCTGTAACGTCTTTTTTTGTTATCAATCATACAGTCCAAATGACTTAACCGATTTTAAAAACTTTTTTTTGTTCGATTCCTCTCGGGGTCAATTTGATTCTAACATTGCCCGTTTCTTTAATTTTGATCCCAGAGGTGAGCATATTTGAAAATACGGTGTTTTTTGCTTCTAGTTCGCTCAATAAGGCTGTAAAAATAAAAGAGTGCGTGTAACCTTTACGCGCGATTGAAGTAAAACTCCTTTTTTCCTTCGGGCGAAGTACGACCGGGCAATTATTAAAATTCAGAAACCTTTGCGGGAGTGTGCACAACAACTCACCACAGTTTCATCGCAATCAGATAAGTAGTTTCTGAGATTACTTTTTTTCACTCGGGCGAATATTAAGTACAATAAATTGTAATATTATTTTATTAAGGTTTTGCCACAGTATAATACAGTAGATTCACTGTACTGTCGGCACTTTGATGTTTGTACTACAATTTCTTTGACCTTGAGACAGCCAATCACAGCCGTGTTTGGAGCAAGCGACGTCCGTTTCTTCCTTTCAATACATGTAGTGTAACAGGACCGTATTAGAAAAATGTTTTTAAATGCTGCCATTGTGTTTCCGTTGGGTAATAGAACAAAAATGATTACATTTTGTGACTTTTATTAAAAATAACACATACAAAGAACGAAAGATCTTTCAAAAATGATTGTTGTGAAACAATTACAACAAACAAATCAATTGTTGTTTCTAAACTTACATATGATTATAATATGGGATGTTAAACAATTTGACCAGATGTGACAAAATTATTGTTTATGCGATAAACTGACGCGGCGCTAAACTGCTGGCGGTAAATTGCCGGCGACAAACTTTCCACCTACGTAAAACATATTGTATATTTTGACAGCGTTGTAAAAAAGAATGTTTAGAGTTTCTGATACACTTTAAAGCTGCACAACGATTTACTATACTCATTTTGAGTATCACACAGATTTTGTCTTGGGGTTGTTTATAAAATGGACACAAAGTACGCACAAATAAACATTAAATAATATAAACACAATGAGTATTATGAAGCAAAAAAAATATAATACAGCACTGTGCGGATTTGCTCGTCGTTCTACGGTCGCACTGACTAGTATGTGGAAGCGCCAATAAGAAAATACTGTGGGCGTGCCTGAACGCTCTGCAAGCTAACACAATCTGCGCAGCACGTCTGACTGATTTAGGTACTAACGGTAGAGTATCTTACTGGCTTATTCTCTAAACTGTGGTTTTGTCTTAAAATTAATAATAGATTAATTCCGTAAAATCTGTGCACATACTTAATTAAATATTAGAGTTACCGAGAATTAAGAAATTGGTCCCGCATGTTAGTGATTATAATTATTTATTTTTTATAACATCCAATTCACTTGTATCTTTACAACTTAGTGATAACTGATAGACAACTTGAACATTAACTGTGAAATTTGCAAAAAAAACTCATGTTTAGAAAACCACTTATTTTCAAAATACGCACAACTTAAACAGCTTTAATAATACATTTCTTAAAGCCGTCCCATTTTTCCGCTTTAACCTTTTAATGGCGGATATGCTTTAAAATAGTAAAATCTGTACAGAAACAAATTTATTGTGCAATTATAAACTACTGTAACGTAAAATAATGAAATTTTGACGATTCCACTTTTGGATCTGATAAAAAGACATGTTCCCAAAATGGGAACGTTGGCATGTAATAGGTAAAATTTTAATCTTATACCTGTATGGTATTCTTATATGATTATTGTAGTGTATTCGTAACACATTTTCTTGTGGAGTCTTTTCTCACATTTTTTGCACATAAGTCTGGTATTTGTTTGACACGACACATCTTCCTTGAGAGACAGCCCCCAAGAAGTGATTGATTCCATCAAATCGAACGTCCTGAACAGGAGAAGCTGTTGGTCCAACTAATCTATTTCGAGGTGCATCACGTTTGATCAGTGATACTGCGATGTTTCTTCTGAACTCCAAATGGGTCATCTTGTCAGGATGCAAATATTGATAAAACCAAAAAGCATTAAGTTATATTAAGAAGATTAAAACTTAAATTAAAAACTCGCGCGAAAACGCCTCTTTATATTTTATTAGTGTTCCGTACGAAAATTGGAAAAACGGAACAGTTGTGGCCGTATAAGTAAACAAGTTGGCATCCGTAACATTTTCAGCTAATGCATGCAGAGGAATATTATTGCAAAATAATCTGTTTACTTATTAGTGACGTCACACCGCGTTTCATATCACATGACAAATGTCGAAAAATAACGGATTACAGTTTTGAGTTTAGATTAAATCGGATTTTTTGTTTTAAGGTAAAATAGATTGCATAAAACTGTTAACCACTGCAAATGCTTTAATTATTAGGACAGTATGTAAGTCGTGCGTATTTTTACTATCAAACATCTCACGGGTGTGCAAGTTTATGTTTATGCAAATTGGATCACTGAAAAAAACGCTTCTTACAAAGATCACACTAATAAGGTTTTTCACTGGTATGAGTACGTTTATGTTTCCTTAAATTGCATAAATGAGAGAAACATTTTTTACAAAGATCACACTGATAAGGTTTCTTACCAGAATGTTTTAACTTGTGTGTTTTTAAATTGGATAACTGAGAGAAACACTTATTACAAAGGTCACACTGATAAGGTTTCTCACCGGTATGTTTACGCTTGTGAATATTTAAATTGGATGAGTCAGAGAAAAATTTATTACAAATGTCACACTGATAAGGTTTCTTACCGGTATATTTACGCTTGTGTCTATTTAAATGGGATGATTGGAAGAAACACTTATTACAAACGTCACACTGATAAGGTTTCTCACCGGTATGTTTACGCTTGTGAATATTTAAACTGTATGACTGAGAGAAACACATCTTACAAAGGTCACACTTATAAGGTTTCTCACCGGTATGAGTACGTTTGTGATTAGTTAAAGTGGTTGACATTGTGAAACACTTCTTACAAAGGTCACACTTATAAGGTTTTTCACCGGTATGTATTCGTTTATGATAAACCAAACCAGAATGGCTGGAGTAACATTTACTGCAAATGTCGCATTGATACGATTTCAATTTATTTGATTCTTTGTGCTTCTTACGATTTATCGAAATATTTCTATTTTTTTCTTCACATTTACTAAAATTTCCAATCGCATTCGCAGAACGTAGACATGAATTTTCGAATGCGTCGCCAATTTTAATCTTCGTATCTTCGCAGCTAATTTCATTTCTATCACCGTTAGACGAAGCATTTTCCGCGTCATCGACTGATTCTGTTAGACTTAATGAATTAGTATCACCCATAATTTCATTATTAATTTCGGATTTTAAAGATATTTCGTCAATTAATTTGTTCGTTAGAATGTGATTTTCTCCTTTTTTCTCTTTCCAATTGACTGTTATGTCTTCGCTCACTTTAGTCTCACTAATGTCGATTTTTGAGTCTTCACAGCTCGATTTTTTGCCATCTATATTTGACGAAATGTCTTCTGTGTAAGTTGCACATTCTGTTGGTAAAAATAAAAAATCATCAGCCAGTTCGACTTTGATTTCAGATTTCAAACACATTTTCTTGTTATTTCTATTTTCTTGGCTGAAATTTGCAGATCCGGTCTCTTTCCAATGAAGATCCATGTCAAACACATCACTGAGCTCTAAAGATTCACATTTAACAATATCGTTATTAGTATTAATGGTTAAATTATCCTCAGATTTGATCGGTTCGTCAGAATTGCATAATAGCTGAAGATAACGTCGCAGTGTTTTGTCAGACTGTTTTATTTGAACCAGGAATCGGTGAGTTTTCTCCAGTTCAGTGTAACATGATTGGCATATAAAATTCGGCATTTCATCACCTCTGGTTATCTGACAATCGAGAGAAATTTTAATTATTTTCAAAGTATTGATACTTAACATTTTATTAAAAAAAAAATGTTTCTTAAATAAGTACGTAATATATTTCAGATGTTATTATAATAGCGCATGCGCTATGATTAAAAAATGAGTCCTTTATTCGAAAAATATGAAGCTAACTGAACACGTCTAAGCAAAATAAATGTTTTGTTAAAAACCACGTTATGATATATCTGAAACGACGGCTTGCTTGTGACCAGTTAGGAATTGAAATCATAAAAGAGAACAATGCAGATTCAGTTAGAAACTATATTACTTTCAAATAATCACTACCTGGACTGTCCGTATACTTGAAACGAATAGAGCTTACCTGAACGGGAGCATATCTCATGACAACACCAGCCACGCTGTTCTGCATTTTTGATGAAAACCAAAATATATCTAACAGTGTAACGCCACTTGATAAGCACAATCGACACATTGCACTTACGCCAGATCCGATTATCGATATTTCTTTCATTATGTTAATTTTTAAACTTGACATATTTTGACAAATCATCAGTTTTACAGCGTTAAACTAGATCCAACTTCACTGCAGTCGCACAAAGGCGTTACCACTGATCTCTATTTACTGGATAGCGAATCGCGACATTAAAAAAATTGACTTGGGGCAGATCGCTTTTATGGACAATGCCGAGCTAGTGGAATCAAGAAGTGGGGATTTTAGCTCTAAATCCAAACATTTTTCTAGAGTTATAAGAGCACCTGCCCCCCGTTTTCGAGGGTGCTGAATAAGGTTAAAATAGTGAAAAAAGTTTTTAGCCATTCGCCAAATTTACGATGGGAAGGGTTGAACACGGATAAAAGTATTTTTTTTGTGATCACTATCCTCGAAAACGGGGGTGTGCATAACTTTTAGCGCGAGAGGGGAAAATTGAAATTTCAACCTCCTGGGAGGGTAGAATTAACCTCCGAGGTGATCACGGAGTCCTACCGGTGCCAATCTTCGCCACTCACCTCAAATTGATGAAAAGTTAAAGAATTTTGGTGTAAACCCAGGCATCTGTGCAGAAATACTACAAAAAGGGGTGGTTTTTTGCCGTTTTAGGGGTAGCGAATAGCTAAAAACTTTTTTCACTATTTTTATACCGTGTTCAGCACCCTCAAAAACGGGTGGGGGGTAGGTGCTTTTGTAACTCTTGCAAAATGTTCAATAATCGTCCGACTCCTTGATTCCACGAAACATGGGAATCAAATTTATGTAGATGTATTAAGAGCCACTTTCTCACTAGTTTTGCATTAAAAGTACCTAGACATAAATATTTCTTCCTGTGATTCACTGATTTTTTCGTTGCTGGAAACGGAGGACTCACGCACTAGCACCACAGAGACTACCTCGTAACCTCCCCCCCACCGTTTTCGAGAATGCTAATTACAATGTTGCTGGTAGAATTTCTCTTTGGAGTTGCACAACCCCCCAATTGGCCAAAAACCACTCTCAAAAGGGGTCAAACGCTTTTATTACTATTTCCACCAGCCAGATCTACCTGATCTCCCATTTTCGAGGATGCTGAAGACAATGGTGGTGGTCGTCGGAATCCCCCTCGTGCCCCGCCAACCCCCCAAACCGAAAAAAAAACATCCTCGAAAGTGGTGAAAATATGTATTTTCTTATCAACGATAAAAATCTGTTTACCGACCGTCTTCGAGAACGCTGATCACGTTGGTGCAGGCACTTAAAATTCTCCTTGCGCCGCGCCAACCCCCAAACAAACAAAAAAACACCCTCAAAAGGAGTGAAAATATGTTTTTTTTCTATCAACGATTAAATCTGTCTACCGCCCGTTTTCGAGGATGCTGAGCACGATAGTGGTAGTCAAAACTCTCCTCGCGTCTTGCCAACCCCCTAAACAGACGATTAAAAAAATATACCGCCCGTTTTCGAGGATGCTGAAAACAGAAAAAATAGTTATAATTCTCCTCGAGCCCCGGAAAACCGCCGAATGGGCAACAACCATCTCTTCTCTCTTTATTCAGCCCTTTCGAGGATGTTTTTTGGCGATTTATAGGATTGGTGGGGCGCGAGGAGAGTTTAAACTGCCAGCAACGGAGTCAGCGTCTTCGAAAATGGTTGTTAGACTGATTTTTAACGTTGATAGAAGAAAAAACATATTTTCAACCCTTTCGAGGGTGTTTTTTGGGGGGTTGGCACTGTCTTCAGCATCCTCGAAAACGGGAGATCATGTAGGTCTGGCTTGTGGAAATGGTCATAAAAGCGTTTGACCCCTTTTGGAGGTGGTTTCTGACCAATTGGGGAGTTGTGCAACTCCCAAGGGAAATTCTTCCACCACCACAGCATCCTCGAAAACGGGGGGAGGTAGTCTCGTTCCACTGTAAAACATTTGCATTTTTCGGAGTTTTTTCCGACTCACAAACTCCACTAATAGGCACGACTGTAAGTGACAGTGTCACCTTGGAAAAGAGAGATAGAAAACGAAATGTTGTTTTTTCCTTGTTACTAAAGCGTGATAGAAAAAGATAGAACAACACCTCTATTATCTCTATCTTTCACATCGACACTTTTTTAGCACCGAGGTTAAAGCTATAGACTAAGTACATATAAGCATCTAAAAGTGAAGCCAGTCGCCATTGTAATTTGGCCCTCATTTTATACGTGAGAAGAATAATAATATTCCCAATCCATCCCGTGTTTTGCCGCCATGTTTAATCGGATCTATGACGTCAAACCTGGCTTCAATTTTTTATAAGCAGTTTTATACGGTATGCGTCCTCTATAGATTTGACTTCTGTGTTTTTTGGGTGGCTTTCCTACTCTATCCTATCTTATTAAACGAGCTAATCTTGTATGTATATATTATATATGTAATTTTTTTCTCGAAAACGGATTTAATGATTTTGATCAAAATTACCGAAAAGGGGTTTCGGGGGGCATAAAAATCGATCTAGCTAGGTCTCATCCCTGGAAAAATTCGTTTTCCTATCGATTTTATCACTTTTAAAAACGGTTTTTTGACCTTTCAAAACATTGTAATATGGTGAGTAGGCTTTGGAGAAAACAACCTATTTTAATTATTTATGTCAAAAATCAAAATACTCTGACAGTGAATCTTTAACAACAATAAAAACTAAACATAATTATGTACGTAGTTTTAACTAATATTTAAATAAATAGGTATGTTATTTTTATATTACCTACAGGCTGTCCAAGACTTGCGTTGTCGGCCGATATATTGATTTTGGGTGAAGATAGAAAAAAAGTTTTATTACAAAAGTTGTATAAATTTTAATGGTCTATAACCTAAAGATATTTTTAATTATACAGCCTGTCCCATTTAAGCGTGGTAGAGCCAAGTTATGTTTTTTTAACCTAGCACTCTGTTTTTATTTATTTTTTCAATTCTGCGCCTAAATGTGAATAGAAATTGTAAGAAAAGCCATGCTCGAAAATTCAGTAATTTTTGAGTGATTCAAGTTTTTTAGAAATTTTTGACACATGCAGACCTTTACCTAAAATTCGACATAGCCAAAACAGAAACCTTTATCAAACTGAAATTTTGAGGATCACTAGATAATAGACGAACAAATCAATGTCTGTCCTAAAAAAATTAATTTATTATACAGGGTGTTCAAAATAATGTACTTACCTAAGTTCAATCACGTGTAACTTTTGGTTGTTAAATACAACGAGGTTATTTTTTTGCTGGAATGGTATTCTTTAGGATATTTACTAACACTTTTATTAAGGGTTGTTCATACCTAAACCTAATATTTTCGTATTTATTACAATTCGAATGTAATTTTCACATATTTTCACCTTTCACATAAAATGTCGCAGTGTGCTGTGAAATATTTTTATCATATTTTTTCTTAATATGTATACAGGGTGTATTGATAAGTTCTACACCTAAACATAACAGTTTTTCAGATATTTGCCGTAATGCCCAAAAAATTACATTTTCAGGTAGGTATTATGTTATAAAGTCATATTTTATTTATTTTTAATCGTGGAAGTAAGATTTTCTCTTTAATAAATTCCTTTAATTTTAGCAGCTTGACCCCCCACGCTCGCGCGCTTTCTAGAACATTCTTGTGTCTTCGATATAATGCCACGCCTCACCATTGTTACTTGTTCTGGATGCTTCGATTGTCGCCAGTGGCGTAACATCTGGGGTTTTCGCTACAATATCAATATCTCACAGCATATTAAGTAGGTCCTATTATATTGAACTTCCGAGTCGGTCACCCAAATATTTTATATTATATTGTAACGACATTGAGTTACTGTTCTTTTATATATTTTTTTTTTATTTATTTATTTAGATTTCATTTGAAATAAAAGAGATGAAATTACGTTTTGTTTTAAGATATTAATTTTAATAGTTAGATATAACAAAATTATAATTTACAAGTAGGTAATACTTATTGAACAATATATATATATATACAATATATAATTATTGGAGCAAAAATTTTTTTCTGTGGAAAAGTTCTGCTTCGTCCAAAACCTCTAAAACACCAAAGAAATTTTTTTTGGCCTAAAGTTATACTAGGGAAATCAAAAAGTTTTATTTTACTAAAAATAAAAATTATCTGTGATATTCAAGATTTTCGCAAAATTAGTTACATAATCAAATTTAATTCAAAATTATAAAATAACTAACTTCTAAGTAATTATTTATTCAGAATTATAAATCAGAATTCAACATGTCCTCCATCTCTCTCCATACAAAGAACAGTTCTCCTTCCAAAAATTTTCTTTGGCATTTTAGAGGTTTTGGACGAAGCAGAACTTTTCCACAGAAACAAATTTTTGCTCCAATAATTAATAAAAAAAATTCCATTTGTAAAGAACTTTCGTGGACACGCTGTATGTTGAGTTAAAAAAAAGGTCGTTAACAATCAATTTTCATTTTACAATAAATTATCGAAAGATATATTTTTAACAAAAATATAACACTAAAAATACTGAAAATGTAAAAATAATTAGACTGAACTATTTTTAGTCCAGTCACGAGAGGAAGTCCACCTTGCGTTATGTGCAGCAAATGGTTTTATTTTTTTGTGTCCTCAAGCATGTTTAGGAGATGTCAAATCCAAGTTTGCGACCTCTAAAACAGGGCGCGGGAGTTTTGGTGGGCAAAAAACCATGATTTTTTTGCACTTTTTTCGGTTTCTTGCTTATAACATGAAAACAGCCGGTCCTATCGAAAAAATGGTCCTATTCAAAATTAAAGGGCACAAAATTTACTTCAAAATGTTTAGTCAAATATGTTTCTGTTTCCATTTTTACCGACTCTACAGAACTTAGAAAATCGCCAAAATTTACCAAAATGAAAAAAAAACATTTTTTCAAGCTTTTAACTATTGAAAAACTCGAATAGCCTATAACCTTCCTTAATAAACGGGCTATCTAACAAAAATTTTTTTTTCAAATCGGAGTGGTAGTTCCTGAGATTAGCGCGTTTGAACAAAAAAAAAAATAAACTCTTTTTTTGTTTGAACGCGCTAATCTCAGGAACTACAAGTGCAATTAAAAAAAAAATTTTTTTTTGTTAGATACACTTATGACCGTATAAGTAAACAAGTTTGCATCCGCAACATTTTCAGCTAATGCATGCAGAGGACTATTATTGCAAAATAATCTGTTTACTTATTAGTGACGTCACACCGCGTTTCATAACACAAAAAAAAAACGGATTACAGTTTTGAGTCTAGATTAAATCGGAATTGTTGTTTTTGTTTTAAGGTAAAACAGATTGCATAAAATTGTTAACCACTGCAAATGCCTTAATTATTAGGACAGTATGTAGGTCGTGCGTATTTTTACTATCAAACATATCACGGGTATGCAAGTTTGTTTATTCAAATTGGGGATCACTGAGAGAAACACGTTCATACATAGATCCACTAATAAGGTTTCTCACTGGTATGAGTACGTTTGTGGTTCTTTAAATTGTATGACTGGGTGAAACACTTTTTACAAAGGTCACACTAATAAGGTTTCTCACTGGTATGAGTACATTTGTGTTTCTTTAAATTGTATGAGAAAAATTTATTACAAATGTCACACTGATAAGGTTTCTCACCGGTGTGTTTACGCTTGTGAATATTTAAATTGGATGAGTCAGAGAAACATTTATTACAAATGTCACACTGATAAGGTTTCTCACCGGTATGTTTACGCTTGTGTCTATTTAAATTGTGTAAATGAGAGAAACATTTATTACAAAGATCACACTGATAAGGTTTCTCACCGGTATGTTTCCGCTTGTGAAAATTTAAATTGGATGAGTAAGAGAAACATTTATTACAAATGTCACACTGATAAGGTTTCTCACCGGTATGTTTACGCTTGTGTCTATTTAAATGGGATGAGTAAAAGAAACATTTATTACAACGGTCACACTGATAAGGTTTCTCACCGGTATGTTTACGCTTGTGAATATTTAAATTAGATGAGTCAGAGAAACATTTATTACAAATGTCACACTGATAAGGTTTCTCACCGGTATGTTTACGCTTGTGTCTATTTAAATTGTGTAAATGAGAGAAACATTTATTACAAAGATCACACTGATAAGGTTTCTCACCGGTATGTTTACGCTTGTGAATATTTAAATTGGATGAGTCAGAGAAACATTTATTACAAATGTCACACTGATAAGGTTTCTCACCGGTATGACTACGCTTGTGACTATTCAAATGGGATGAGTAAAAGAAACATTTATTACAACGGTCACACTGATAAGGTTTCTCACCGGTATGTTTACGCTTGTGAATATTTAAATTGGATGAGTCAGAGAAACATTTATTACAAATGTCACACTGATAAGGTTTCTCACCGGTATGTTTACGCTTGTGTCTATTTAAATTGTGTAAATAAGAGAAACATTTATTACAAAGATCACACTGATAAGGTTTCTCACCGGTATGTTTCCGCTTGTGAAAATTTAAATTGGATGAGTCAGAGAAACATTTATTACAAATGTCACACTGATAAGGTTTCTCACCGGTATGTTTACGCTTGTGTCTATTTAAATGGGATGAGTAAAAGAAACATTTATTACAACGGTCACACTGATAAGGTTTCTCACCGGTATGAGTACGTCTGTGTATATTTAACGTGGATGACTGGGTGAAACACTTTTTAGAAATGTCACCAGTATGTATGCGTTGGTGAACCTTCAACTCTTTGGATGTAACAAAGCATTTAATACAAACTTTGCATTTATATGGTTTTTTACCGGTATGTGTTCGTTTATGATAAAACAAACCAGAACGGCTGGAGTAACATTTACTGCACATGTCGCATTGATACGATTTCAATTTATTTGATTCTTTGTGCTTCTTACGATTTAACGAATTATTATTTTTTGTTTCTTCAAATTTACTAACATTTCCAATCACATTCGCAGAACGCAGACATGAATTTTCCAATGCGTCGCCAATATTAATCTTCGTATCTTCGCAGCTAATTTCATTTCCATCGCCGTTAGACGAAGCGTTTTCCGTGTCATCGACTGATTCTGTTAGACTTAATGAATTAGTATCACCCATAATTTCATCATTAATTTCGGATTTTAAAGATATTTCGTCAATTAATTTGTTTGTTACATTGTGATTTTCTCCTTTTTTCTCTTTCCAATTGACTGTTATGTCTTCGCTCACTTTAGTCTCACTAATGTCGATCTTTGACTCTTCACAGCTGAATTCTTTGCCATCTATATTTGACGAAATGTCTCCTGTGCCAGTTGCAAATTCTGTTTGTAAAAGTAAATAATCATCGACCAGTTCGACTTTGTTATCAGTTTTTATACACACTTCCTCATTGTTTTTATTTTCTTGAATGAAATTTCCAGGTTCGGTCTCTTTCCAATTAAGATCCATGTCAAACACATCGCTGAGCTCTAAAGATTCACATTTCACAATATCGTTATTAGTATTAATTATTAAATTATCCTCAGAAGGTCGAACAGTACATTCAGCTTTGATTGGTTTGTCAGAAATGCACAATAGCTGAAGATAACGTCGCAGTGTTCTGTCAGATGGTTCTATTTGCCTCAGGAACTGGTGACTTCTCTCCAGTTCAGTGTAACATGACGGGCAAATGAAATTTGGCATTTCATCACCTCTGGTTATCTGACAATCGAGAGAAATTTTAATTACTTTCAAAGTGTACTTAACATTTTATTAAAAAAAATGTTTCTTAAATAAGTACCTAATATATTTCAAATGTTATTAGAATAGCGCGTGGTATGAATAATAAATGAGGGTTAAATTCTATCGTACGGTCGGATGTTATATTTCGTAAATTTTTGAACGAAATAACTGCCTATTGCTATAGAACAGTTAAAGAACCGATTCATTATGTGCACACCTTTTTTGAAATAAAAACTGCACAAAAGCACGAAATTAACAAAAGATCTTTCTGTATTGACACATTACTTTCATCATTTTAAAGCCATTTTGCTAGTTATTTTCAGAATGACCAATCTCTGGAAACTCCCTATCATTTACGAATGAAAATATGTAGCGGTGTTGCCAAGTAGAACAAAATATAGGCAAAAATGAAAGTTTTTCACGGGGGGTAATTTTCCCCTTAAAGGGTAGGGTTTTCGCGGGTGGCGACGGTTTTCGCGGGGAGGGAGTGAAGTTTTAGCGGAGCGTTGGTGGTTTTCGTGGGGGGGGGTTGGTTTTCGCGTGGGGTGGGGCTTAGTACGATCTTGAATAGCTGCCAAAAATAATAACTTAATATACAAATTTAATTTTGGTCAAATGGTCGATAATTAACACAGGATTTTTGGTGATTTTTTGAACGTGTCCTCGCGTACCAAAATGTGTCCTTTATTCAAAAAATATGAAGCTAACTGAACACGTCTAAGCAAAATTAAAATTTTGTTAAAAACCAAGCTGTTGGTGGTCTTTAAAAAACAATTTAATTTTTATTCTTTGAAAAAAGCATGGCCCTCTTTTTTGTTTGGTGATCTACTGATGGCTAACTTAATATAGCAAAAATCATGGTTACCTTGATTTACGTACAATTTTTGTTTTTTTTAGTAAAATATTTTTTTTCTCGAAAACAATACATTTTAGAGAAAAAAATATTTACATTTTTTTCATCTTATAGCATCTAGAATTCATTTACATCCGCAACATTTTTAGCTAATGTATACAGAGGACTTTTATTGCAAAATAATCTGTTTACTTATTAGTAACGTCACACCGCGTTTCATTTCACATGACAAATGTCAAAAAATAGCGGATTACAGTTTTGAGTCTAGATTAAATCGGAATTGTTTTAAGGTAAAACAGATTGTATAAATCTGTTAACCAATGAAAATTCTTTAATTATTAGGATAATAAATAAGTCGTGCGTATTTTTACTATCAAACATATCACGGGTGTGCAAGTTTATGTTTTTTCAAATTGGATCACTGAGAGAATCACTTCTTACAAAGATCACACTAATCAGGTTTCTCACTGGTATGAGTACGTTTGTGTTTCTTTAAATTGTATAAATGAGAGAAAAATTTATTACAAATGTCACACTGATAAGGTTTCTCACCGGTATGTTTACGCTTGTGATTATTTAAATTGGATGAGTCAGAGAAACATTTATTACAAATGTCACACTGATAAGGTTTCTCACCGGTATGTTTACGCTTGTGTTTATTTAAATTGGATGACTGAGAGAAACACTTCTTACAAAGGTCACACTTATAAGGTTTTTCACCGGTATGTTTACGCTTGTGTCTATTTAAATCGGATGAGTGAGAGAAACATTTATTACAACGGTCACACTGATAAGGTTTCTCACCGGTATGTTTACGCTTGTGACTATTTAAATTGGATGAGTCAGAGAAACATTTATTACAAATGTCACACTGATAAGGTTTCTCACCGGTATGTTTACGCTTGTGTTTATTTAAATTGGATGACTGAGAGAAACACTTCTTACAAAAGTCACACTTATAAGGTTTCTCACCGGTATGTTTACGCTTATGACTATTTAAATGGGATGAGGGAGAACAATTATTACAACGGTCACACTGATACGGTTTCTCACCGGTATGTTTACGCTTGTGTTTATTTAAATTGGATGTGTTAGAGAAACATTTATTACAAATGTCACACTGATAAGGTTTCTCACCAGTATGTATGCGATGGTGAACCTTGAACTCTCCGGATGTAACAAAGCATTTAATACAAACTTTGCATTTATATGGTTTTTTACCGGTATGTGTTCGTTTATGATAAACCAAACCAGAAGGGCCAGAGTTATACGATTTCAATTTATTTGATTCTTCACATTTACTAAAATTTCCAATCACATTCACAGAACGCAGACATGAATTTTCCAATGCGTCGCCAATATTAATCTTCGTATCTTCGCAGGTAACTTCATTTCCATCACCGTTAGACGAAGCGTTTTCCGTATCATCGACTGATTCTATTAAACTTAATGAATTAGTATCACTCATAATTTCATCATTGATTTCAGATTTTAAAGATATTTCGTCAATTAATTTGTTTGTTACATTGTGATTGTCCCCTTTTTTCTCTTTCCAATGGACTGTTATGTCTTCGTTCACTTTAGTCTCACTAATGTCGATCTTTGACTCCTCACAGCTGAATTCTTTGCCATCTAAATTTGACGAAATGTCTTCTGTGCCAGTTGCAAATTCTGTTTGTAAAAGTAAATAATCATCGACTAGTTCGACTTTGATATCAGTATTTATACACACTTCCTCATTGTTTTTATTTTCTTGAATGAAATTTCCAGATCCGGTCTCTTTCCAATTATGATCCATGTCAAACACATCACTGAGCTCTAAATATTCACCTTTCACAATATCGTTATTAATGGTTAAATTATCCTCAGAAGGTCGAACAGTACATTCAGCTTTGATTGGTTTGTCAGAAATGCACAATAGCTGAAGATAACGTCGCAGTGTTCTGTCAGATGGTTCTATTTGCTTCAGGAACTGGTGACTTCTCTCCAGTTCAGTGTAACATGACTGGCAAATGAAATTTGGCATTTCATCACCTCTGGTTATCTGACAATCGAGAGAAATTTTAATTATTTTCAAAGTGTTGATAGTTAACATTTTATTCAAAAAAAATGTTTCTTAAATAATTACGTAATATATTTCAAATGTTAGTAGAATAGCGCGTGTGGTGTGAATAAAAAATGAGGGTTAAATTCTATCGTACGGTCGGATGTTATATTTCGTAAATTTTTAAACGAAACAACTGCCTATTGCTATAGAACAGTTAAAGAACCGATCTCCATAATGTGCATACCTTTTTTTGAAAAAAAAACTGCACAAAAGGACGAAATTAACAAAAAAAAATTCTGTATTGACACATTACTTTCATCATTGCAATGCCATTTTGCTAGTTATTTTCAGAATGACCAATCTCTATAAACTCCCTAACATTTACGAATGAAAATATCTAGCGATGTTGCCAAGTAGTTCAAAATATAGGCAAAAATGAAAGTTTTTCACGGGGGGGTTACTTTCGCGGAAAAGGGTAAGGTTTTTGCGAGGAGGGAGTGAAATTTTAGCGGAGCGGTGGCGCTTTTTACGAGGTCGGGGCGGTTTTCGTGGGGGGGGGGTTCGTGTGGGGTGGGTCTGAGTACGATCTTAAATAGCTGACAAAAATAATAATATAATATACAAATTTAATTTTGGTCAAATTGTCGATAATGAACACACGATTTTTGGTGATTTTTTGGACGAGTCCTCGCGTACCAAAATAAGTCCTTTATTCGAAAAATATGAAACTAACTGAACACGTCTAATAGTAGGAGAGCCGACCGTGTGAAACTCCCCGATATAAATCTATAAGCAATAAGATTAGTGTCATATCAGATGAAAGAGCGTCAAAATTCTTACACAAAAAGTACAATTTGTCACCCGTCATCCTGGCGGGGGACGCTGGCAGCCCCTTTGAAAATAGACATTTTTTGACATAAGCCACTCGGTATAAAGCAATAGATGAGTGTCGTATCAGATGAAAGACCGTACTTTTTGTGTAACTATTTTGAAGCTCTTTCATCTGATACGACTCTCATCTTCTATTGCTTTATACCGGGTTGCTTTTGTGAAAAAATGTCTACTTTCAAAGGGGCGGCCAGCGTCCCCCGCCAGGATGACGGGTGACAAATTGTACTTTTTGTGTAAGGATTTTGACGATCTTTCATTTGATATGACACTCTTCTTATTGCTTTATACCGGTAAGTTTCACACGGTCGGCTCTGGGACTATAAGCAAAATTAAAATTTTGTTAAAAACCACGTTATAATATATCTGAAACGACGGCTTATTTGTGACAAGTTAGGAATTAAAATCATAAAAGAGAACGATGCAGATTCAGTTAGAAACTAAATTCCTTTTAAATAACCAATACCTGGACTGTCCGTATACTTGAAAGTTAAAACGAATAGCGCTTACCTGAACAGGAGCATATCTCATGACAACACTAGCCACGCTATTCTGCATTTTCGATGAAAACGAAAATATATCTAACAGTGTAACGCCACTTGTTAAGCACAATCGACACATTGCACTTACGCCAGATCCAATTATCGATATTTCTTTCATTATGTTAATTTTTAAACTTTACATATTTTTACAAATCATCAGTTTTTACAGCGTTAATCTACATCCAACTTCACTGCAGTCGCCCTAAAGCGCTACCACTGATCTCTATTCTGGATAGCGAATCGCGACGGTAAAAATAGTGAAAAATTTTTTTAGCTATTCGCTACCCTTAAAAAGGGCAAAAACCATCCCTTTTTGCAGCATTGTTGCTCAGACGCCTGGGTTTACACCAAAATTCTTAAACTTTTCATCAGTTTGAGGTGGGAGGCGAAGATTGACACTGGGTAGGGCACCGTGATCACCTCGGAGGTTGATTCTACCCTCCAAGGGGGTTGAAATTTCAACTTTCCCTTCTCGCGCTAAAAGTTACGCACTCCCCCGTTTTCGAGGATGGTGATCACGGAAAAAAAACTTTCAGCCGGATTCAAACGTTCCTACCTCCTCAAACGGCCAAAAACACCCCGATTTACGGTGGGAAGGGTTGAATCCGGCTAAAAGTATTTTTGTCGTGATCACCATCCTCGAAAACGAGGGAGTACATAACTTTTAGCGCGATAGGGGTAAGTTGAAATTTCAACCCCCTGGGAGGGTAGAATCAACTCCCGAGGGTGATTACGGTGACCTACCAGGTACCAACCTTCACCGCTCACCTCAAACTGATGAAAAGTAAAAGAATTTTGGCATAAACCCAAGCGTCTATGCAGAAATACCGCAAAAAGGGGTGGTGTTTGGGCCGTTTTAGGGGTAGCGAATGGCTAAAAACTTTTTCCACTATTTATACCGTGTTCAGCACCCTCAAAAACGGAGGGGGGATAGGTGCTCTTGTAACTCTAGCAAAATGTTCGGTAATCGTCCGACTCCTTGATTCCACGAAACGGAATCAAATTTATGTAGATGTATTGAAAGCCACTTTCTCACTAGTTTTGCATTAAAAGTACCTAGACATAAATATTTCTTCCTGTGATTCACTGATTTTTCGTTGCTGGAAACGGAGGACTCACGCACTAGCACCACAGAGACTACCTCGTAACCCCGCCCCCCATCGTTTTCGAGGATGCTAAGTACGGTGGTGCTGATAGAATTTCTCTTTGGAGTTGCACAACCTCCCAATTGGCCAAAAACCACTCTCAAAAGGGGTCAAAAAGTTTTTTTTTACTAAAAATAAAAATTATCTGTGATATTCAAGATTTCGCAAAATTAGTTACATAATCAAATTTAATTCAAAATTATAACATAACTAACTTCTAGGTAAATATTTATTCAGAATTATAAATCAGAATTCAACATGTCCTCCATCTCTCTCCATACAAAGAACAATTCTCCTTCCAAAAATTTTCTTTGGTGTTTTAGAGGTTTTGGACGAAGCAGAACTTTTCCACAGAAAAAAATTTTTGCTCCAATAATTAATAAAAAAAATTCCATTTGTAAAGAACTTTCGTGGACACGCTGTATGTTGAGTTAAAAAAAAAGGTCGTTAACAATCAATTTTCATTTTACAATAAATTATCGAAAGATATATTTTTAACAGAAATATAACACTAAAAATACTGAAAATGTAAAAATAATTAGACTGAACTATTTTTAGTCCAGTCACGAGAGGAAGTCCACCTTGCGTTTTGTGCAGCAAATGAGTTTATTTTTTTGTGTCCTCAAGCATGTTTAGGAGATGTCAAATCCAAGTTTGCGACCTCTAAAACAGGGCGGGAGAGTTTTGGTGGGCAAAAAACCACGATTTTTTTGCACTTTTTTCGGTTTCTTGCTTATAACATGAAAACATCCGGTCCTATCGAAAAAATGGTCCTATTCAAAATTAAAGGGCACAAAATTTACTTCAAAATGCAATAGTCAAATATGTTTCTGTTCCCATTTTTACCGACTCTACAGAACTTAGAAAATCGGCAAAATTTACCAAAATGAAAAAAAAGCATTTTTTCAAGCTTTTAACTATTGAAAAACTCGAATAGCCTATAACCTTCCTTAATAAACGGGCTATCTAACAAAAATTTTTTTTTCAAATCAGAGTGGTAGTTCCTGAGATTAGCGCGTTTGAACAAAAAAAAAATAAACTCTTTTTTTGTTTGAACGCGCTAATCTCAGGAACTACAAGTCCAATTTAAAAAAAATTTTTTTTTGTTAGATAGCCCGTTTATTAAGGAAGGTTATAGATTATTCGAGTTTTTTTTAATTCAATCCCAAAGGGGGTAAAACGTGGGTGTAAGATTTTTCGTAATAACAAAAAATCTTACACTCCCGTTTTATCCCCTTTGGGGTTACATTTAAAAAAAACTCGTATATCCTATTACCTTCCTCAATAAACGGGCTATCTAACAAAAAAAAATTTTTTAATCGGACTTGTAGTTCCTGAGATTAGCGCGTTCAAACAAAAAACGAGTTTGTTAACTCATTACTCGTAACATGTGAACAACAGTTAATATTTTATTTAATAAATGGTTTGATTGAAATTTATAACATAAACATAAATACATTGATCTTTACAACATAAAATATATTCTGTCACCTCGTGTTTCACTGTTCGCAATCTGTTCTACGCACACACACTCTACTCATGATCTCTTGCAACTCTGTACTCGTTGCGTCATGTCGACTCACACAATACTGACAAAAATGGCGTACATGCGCAGTAGATTTTTATTTTTGCTAACAAGTTTATTTTTTTTTGTTTGAACGCGCTAATCTCAGGAACTACCAGTCCGATTAGAAAAAAAAATTTTTGTTAGATAGCCCGTTTATTAAGGAAGGTTATAGGCTATTCGATATTTTTTTTAATTCAATCCCAAAGGGGGTAAAACGTGGGTGTAGGATTTCTTGTTATTACAATAAATCCTACACTCCCGTTTTCACCCTTTGGGATTGAATTTTTAAAAAACTCGTATAGGGTCTCAATGATTACTACTGTAACAAGAAAAACTCAGATGATACGCCTATGGTGACAATCGATGCTTCTAAAAACAAATAACAATGCAGTGTAGGCGTGGCAGATACGAGAATATTCCAGAAAGCGCGACGAGCGTGGAGGGGTCGGACTGGACCGCTATATAAGTACAGCAGTCAACAGACAGCGAACAACGGACAACGTGTACAGCTGAAATAAATATTGTGCTAACAAGTGTTTTCACTTTGTTTGAGAAATACTGATTGTGTACACAGTGTTGTATATTGAAATTGACTTTTCATTGTTAATAAATTATTGTATATTGTCGTTTGCATATTTTGATTGTTGAAATAAATAATTTTATTCCGCCAAATTCAAAACAGTTTTGTTACACTACTTTGCTTCTTTTACAGATTAGTAGTTCCTGAGATTAGCGCCTTCAAACAAAAAAAGAGTTTATTTTCTTTTTTTGTTTTTCTAAGTTCTGTAGAGTTTGTAAAAATCGGAACAAAAGCATATTTGACTAGTGCATTTTGATGTAAATTTTGTGCCCTTTAATTTTGAATAGGACCAGCCGTTTTTATGTTATAAGCAAAAAACCGAAAAAAGTGCAAAAAAATCGTGGTTTTTAGCCTACCAAAACTCCCCCGCCCTGTTTTAGAGGTCGCAAACTAGGATTTGACATCTCCTAAACATGCTTGAGGACACAAAAAAATAAAATCATTTGCTGCACAAAACGCAAGGTGAACCTACTTTTTTAAGCTCTCGTGACTGGACTATTTAACCAATGCCTTTTTTTATATTTTTACTTTATTACATAATAACAGTAATAATGATTATTCGACTGTTGTGCAATGCCACAATATGATATCTCTATTACTAGCACACTCGATTCCACTGTCGTTTGTCGCTTTGAACGTACACCCGAACTCCGTTGCGCTTGCTCCTAGTCGGACTCCCCCGGACGTTCTTTTTTCGTTCGATTTCTTCCTTGCTTGACGTCTTTGCTATCTCTCCGGGTTCGTAAGAGACGTCTTGCCTCTTTTTAACGAAACTCCCCAATTTTTTTATTTGGGTAGATTATCTAATGCTGATTTCAGCAATTTGCCATTATTTGACATTTGCTGTGACAGTTCCCGGGATAGTGTTAAAGAAAACAAAAATTTGAGGTAGTTGCGGAATTTTTAACAGTTTATAACGGGTGCACGGCCTGCCAAATAAATCAAATGCACGTACTGAGGTAAAATCTATAGAGGACGCATACAGTATACAATTGCTTATACAAAATTGAAACCAGGTTTGACGTCACTGGGCCCATCAAACATGGCGGCAAAACACGAGACCGGTTGGGAATATTATTTTCTTATTCGTCTTCTCACATATAAAATGAGGGCCTAATTACAATGGCGACTGGCCTCACTTTTAAATGCTTGTACTCCCTCTACAGCTTTAATCTCAGTGAATGCAGAGTTCAAAGAAACAAAAAAAAAAATTAAGTGTTTACATTGGGTTCCGCCTACTTTTTGGCAGTTCTCCCGATGACAGGCTAGAAACCCGAAACGATCATTGAGATTATTGTGTTTTTTAAAGACTACCAACAGCTAAGGTTATCTGGGCCTAGCACCAATTCATATTTTCAGTTCATTATTTTTTTTAATAATAAATTGAAAATCCTATTGATACTTTTACCAGCTCTCGGGCTAGAACCCGGGAACTGGGGACTTGTAATAGAGGAACCATAGCAACGCCATGTAAACAACAGCATTTCTACACTCTCGGCTATTCTCAAGCCCATCATTGAGATTAATAAATGTGTAGAATTTTTCAAGTGCTTGTGTCTTTATTTTTTTCCATCATGTTCTGCCAAGTGCCTAGCGATAATTCTTTTAAAATCATAATTTGCCTGAACTATAAATTGGCGCCGAACTCAAAATTTTATTACCTATTTACAGTATCGAAATTAGAACCATGTATTAGTTTGTGTCTTTTGAAGTTAGACTGGTCTCTAAAACACTTATTGCAAACATTAGTTAGTAGTTTAGAATGCATAAAATAAATGAGGAAGATTCCTGCTTATTTCTCCCGGTATACAGCGCGACTATTAAAATCCCATTTCAAATTTCTTCGTTTTAGGCGCAAACTAGAAGTGCCTATAAATACACTCGCTTTGTCTGTGAATCTGTATCAGTAGTACAGCCCAAATGGCTTAACCGATTTTAAAAACTTTTTTTTGTTCGATTCCTCTGGGGGTCTATTTGATCCTAACGTTGCCCGTTTTTTTTAATTTTGATCCAAGAGGTGAGCATATTAGAAAATACGGTGTTTTTTGTTTATAGTATAAAGATCTTTTTGATCTAATTTATTAATATCGTAGATCCTTATATTAAATTATAAATAAATAAATAAAACACCACAAAATTTGATTTAATCGAGACGAGTCTAAAATAGGTCTGATCACAACGAAATTACAATTTTTTATTACTTGTTTGTTTCAAAAGCGTAGCTAATAGAAACTGCCAAAACAAAACAATGTTGTGTCGACAATGTAGAGTATTATGTTGACTCAAAATGACACAACAATAGTTCGTTCAATAAGGCTGTAAAAATAAAAGAGTGCGTGTAACCTTTACGCGCGTTTGAAGTAAAACTCCTTTTTTTCACTCGGGCGAAGACCGACCGGCCAATTTTTAAATTCAGAAACCTTCGCGGGAGTGTGCACAACAACTCACCACAGTTTCATCGCAATCAGATAAGTAGTTTCTGAGATTACTTTTTTCACTCGGTCGAGGCTGGACCGGTCAATATTAATTACAATAAACTGTAATATTTTTATATTAAGGTTTTATCTTAAAATCAATCATAGATTACTTCCGTTAAGTTTGTGCGCATACATAATTAAATATTAGAATTACCGAGAATAAAGAAATTGGCCCAGCATGTTAGTGATTATAATTATTTATTTTTTATAACATCCAATTCACTTATATCTTTACAACTTAGTGATAGACAACTTGAACATTAAATGTGAAGTTTGCAAAAAAAAATAATGTTTAGAAAACCCCTTATTTTCAAAAAATACGCACAACAACAGCTTTAATGATAAATTTTTTAAAGCCGTCCAATTTTTCCGCTTGAAGTTATATTAATAAGATTTAAATTAAAATTTAAATTCAAAACTCGTGCGAAAACGCCTCTTTACATTTTATTAGTGTTCCGTACGGAACACTTATGGCCGTATAAGTAAACAACATTGCATCCGCAACATTATCAGCTAATACATGCAGAGGACTATTATTGCAAAATAATCTGTTTACTTATTAGTGACGTCACACCGCGTTTCATAACACATGACAAATGTCGAAAAATAACGGATTACAGTTTTGAGTCTAGATTAAATCGGAATTTTTGTTTTAAGGTAAAACAGATTGCATAAAACTGTTAACCACTGCAAATGCCTTAATTATTAGGACAGTATGTAAGTCGTGCGTATTTTTACTATCAAACATATCACGGGTATGCAAGTTTGTTTATTCAAATTGGGGATCACTGAGAGAAACACTTCTTACATAGATCCACTAATAAGCTTTCTCACTCGTATGAGTACGTTTATGGTTCTTTAAATTGTATGACTGGGTGAAACACTTTTTACAAAGGTCACACTAAAAGGTTTCTCACCGGTATGTTTACGCTTGTGTCTATTTAAATTGTATGAATGAGAGAAACATTTATTACAAATGTCACACTGATAAGGTTTCTCACCGGTATGTTTAAGCTTGTGTCTATTTAAATTGTTAAAACGAGAGAAACATTTATTACAAAGATCACACTGATAAGGTTTCTCACCGGTATGTTCACGCTTGTGGCTATTTAAATTGGATGACTGAGAGAAGCACTTATTACAAAGGTCACACTGATAAGGTTTCTCACCGGTATGTTGAAGTTTGTGAATATTTAAATAGGATGACTGAGCAAAACGCTTATTACAAAGGTCACACTTATAAGGTTTCTCACCGGTATGTTTACGGTTGTGGCTATTTAAACTGGATAACTGAGAGAAACACTTCTTACAAATGTCACACTTATAAGGTTTCTCATCGGTATGTTTACGCTTGTGTCTATTTAAATGGGATGAGTCAAAGAAACATTTATTACAACGGTCACATTGATAAGGTTTCTCACCGGTATGTTTACGCTTGTGAATATCTAAATTGGATGAGTCAGAGAAACATTTATTACAAATGTCACACTGATAAGGTTTCTCACCGGTATGTTCACGCTTGTGTTTCTTTAAATTGTATAAACGAGAGAAAAATTTATTACAAATGTCACACTGATAAGATTTCTCACCAGTATGTATGCGTTGGTGCATCTTCAAATCTCCGTATGTAACAAAGCATTTAATACAAACTTTGCATTTATATGGTTTTTTACCGGTATGTGTTCGTTTATGATAAAACAAACCAGAACGGCTGGAGTAACATTTACTGCACATGTCGCATTGATACGATTTCAATTTATTTGATTCTTTGTGCTTCTTACGATTTAACGAATTATTATCTTTTGTTTCTTCAAATTTACTAACATTTCCAATCACATTCGCAGAATGCAGACATGAATTTTCCAATGCGTCGCCAATATTAATTTTCGTATCTTCGGAGCTAATTTCATTTCCATCGCCGTTAGACGAAGCGTTTTCCGTGTCATCGACTGATTCTGTTAGACTTAATGAATTAGTATCATCCATAATTTCATCATTAATTTCGGATTTTATATATATTTCGTTCATTAATTTGTTCGTTACAATGTAATTTTCAGTTTCTTTCTCTTTCCAATTGACTGTTATGTCTTCGCTCACTTTAGTCTCACTAATGTCGATCTTTGACTCTTCACAGCTGAATTCTTTGCCATCTATATTAGACGAAATGTCTTCTGTGCCAGTTGCACATTCTGTTTGTAAAAGTAAATAATCATCGACCAGTTCGACTTTGTTATCAGTTTTTATACACATTTCCTCATTGTTTTTATTTTCTTGAATGAAATTTCCAGGTTCGGTCTCTTTCCAATTAAGATCCATATCAAACACATCATTGGGCTCTAAAGGTTCACATTTCACAATATCGTTATTAATGGTTAAATTATCCGCAGAAGGTCGAACAGAACATTCAGCTTTGATCGGTTTGTCAGAAATGCATGATAGCTGAAGATAACGTCGCAATGTTCTGTCAGATTGTTTTATTTGAACCAGGAACCGGTGAGTTTTCTCCAGTTGAGTGTAACATGATTGGCATATAAAATTCGGCATTTCATCACCTCTGGTTATCTGACAATCGAGAGAAATTTAAATTATTGTCAAAGTATTGATACTTGACATTTAAAAAAAAATGTTTCTTAAAGAAGTACGTAATACATTTCAAATTTTATTAGAATAGCGCTTGCGGTATGAATAAGAAATGAGTCCTTTATTCGAAAAATATTTAACTTATTGAACACGTCTAAGCAAAATTAAAATTTTGTTAAAAACCATGGAATGAATGAATTGTGGATTAAAGACGCTCAACAGAGGTCATTGACGTAAAAACCACTGTATGATATTTCTGAAACGACGGCTTGTTTGTGACAAGTTACGAATTAAAATCATAAAAGACAACGATGCAGATTCAGTTAGAAACTATCTATATTGCTTTCAAATAACCATTACCTGGACTGTCCGTATACTTGAAAGTTGAAACTAATAGAGCTTACCTGAACAGGAGCATATTTCATGATGACACCAGCCACGCTATTCTGCATTTTTGATGAAAACCGAAATATATCTAACAGTGTAACGCCACTTGATAAGCACAATCGACACATTGCACTTACGTCAGATCCAATTATCGATATTTCTTTCATTTTGTTAATTTTTAAACTTGACATATTTTGACAAATCATCAGTTTTTCCAGCGTTAATCTACATCCAACTTCATTGCAGTCGCGCAAAAGTGTTACCAACGATCTCTATTTACTGGATAGTGAATCGTGACTTTACAGTGCCTAGCGATAATTCTTTTGAAATCATAATTTGCTTGAACTATAAATTGGCGCCGAACTCAAAATTTTATTACCTATTTACAGTATCGAAATTAGAACCATGTATTAGTTTGTGTCTTTTGAAGTTAGACTGGTCTCTAAAACACTTATTGCAAACATCACACTCATACGGCTTCTCTCCTGTATGTGTTAACTTATGCTTCTTTAAACTACTTGATTCTATAAAACTCTGCTTACAAACATCACATGGATACGGTTTCTCTCCTGTATGTTTTAATTTATGCGTTTTGAAACGATTTGAATGTCTGAAACTCATTTTGCTAACATCACACTGGTACGGTTTCTCTCCTGTATGAATTAATTGATGTTTCTTCAAATGTCCTAATTCTCTGAAATACATTTGGCAAACGTCACATTGGTACGGTTTCTCTCCTGTATGAATCAATTTATGTCTCTTTAGATGACCTCCTCCTTTGATTTACATTTTACAAATGTCGCACTGATACGGATTCTCCTCGGTGTGAATTTAATTTATGATCTCTTAAAACACTTAAATTTTAATACTCTTTGCAAATACCACACTGGTGTGTTTTCTTTTTTATAGAAAGTTTTTGATTAATATCTGTGATTTTATCAGGATATTCAGTACCTACCGTTCTCATCTTCAATGGAATAGATGCCCTCGTGAGTCACTTTAGTAATGCCAGTATCTTCTCTGTCATCAAGATATTCGGAATTCTCGTATAAATTTGCCACATTTAACTGAATACTGGATTCTTCTTTATAAACTTCAGATTTGACAGGCAACTCTTCATTTATATTAGAACATTCAGATTTTCCACACAAATTTGTCAAATTTAACTGGTTACTTAATTCTTACCTAACGAGCCTAATGAGGCCTAACGCGTTTATTAAGTTGATAAAAAAACTTTTAAAATGTTAACTCTCGCATGTATAATGATTCGACTGTTTAATAGCTGTACTATGCTTTGCAGTTTATTTAAATAGTCGACTCTCGCATGTAGTGTGTTTTCAACGTGAAATTGCTATATATAAGAAGAGATCGGTTTCCACGCTCGGACACTGTGGAGAAATCGGTAACTCACCTAGCCGGAAACTGGGGGTTTCGGGCTCAAGTCCCGACAGTGGTCATTTGATTTTTTCTTAGATATAGCTCAAAAATCATGGCAGCATAGCTGTCTGAGATATATATTATTTTCACCTCTAATTGTTATGTGAATAATATGGTGTGGATATAAGGGGTTTTAAATCGATTGATTTTATCATATACCAATTACTTAATTCTTCTTTAAATTGAACATTGTAAACTTCCTCAAATTTCAAAGGCAAACTAAGCCCCTCCATTTCCGCCGGGAGACCATTCACCGTGTGCCGTGTTGGCACAATTAATTCTCGCCAGTGCCGCTAGGCTAATATATACACCTTGTTGTTATTGTCTATGATTGTGTTAATTGTTTATGGTTATACGCCAGTGAACCTATAACATCGGTAGTACAATAGTCATCAGCTGATCTGAAGCGCCACTGCTCTTGATGCGTGTAACAATATATTTTTTTGTTAATAATTTAAAAGCTTCCTAACCGAATTGGAAAAAACTTTAAAATGATCGTGAAATATCAATACTTAACATAGTTAATTTTCGTAGTACTGACACTATTGTATATTTGTTATAAAACAAAATGTGTCATTTGCATGTTGAGTTGACATGTTTTCCATAAGACTACATGTAACAGTTTTATTACATTTATAACTTAATAAGTTTCCTAATGACTTTGGATTTTTTACAGAAAATTTTGTAATGAAATAATCTATTGAAAAAAAAATATTTTAGATTTTTTTCATTATTATCGTCTAACGCCTCAACCTTCTTAGAAACTATTAAAATGATGAACAAAAAAGAAGAATCATCGCAAGATTGGAGGAAGGACTGTACATACAGAAGGATGGAAACATTGCTTTTTTCTTCTTTTTAAGAATTTGAGGATATGTTGTTATAACATTTAAATTTTCAAATAATGTATTCATTTTATAGTATGTGAAAATCTACAATTGTCTTTATTGTACTCTATTATAATGAATTGAACTATGTTTTTTTAAACTACTGGATACTCTGAAACACATTTTACAGACGTCACACTGATGAGGTTTCTCTCCTGTATGAATTAATTTATGATTTTTTAAATGACCTGATTCTCTGAAACAAATTTTACAAACGTCACACTGATATGGTTTTTCTCCGGTATGAATTAATTTATGATTTTTTAAATTCACTGATTGTCTAAAACACATCTTACAAACGTCACACTTATATGGTTTCTCTCCCGTATGAATTAATTTATGACTCTTTAAATTCGTTGAATGTCTGAACCACATTTTACAAACGTCACACTGGTGCGGTTTCTCTCCTGTATGTGTTAATTTATGACTCTTTAAATGACCCGATTCTCTGAAATGCACTTTACAAACATCACATTGGTACGGTTTTTCCCCTGTATGTATTAATTTATGTCTCTTTAAATCAGGCGATCTCCGAAAATTCATTTTACAAATTTCACACTGGTACGGTTTGCCACCTGTATGAATTAATTTATGACTTTTCAAATGACCTGATTCACTAAAACATATTTTACAAACAAGACACTGATATGGTTTTTCTCCTGTGTGTGTTAATTGATGTCTGTTTAAATCAAATAATTTTCGAAAATTTATTTTACAAACACAACACTGGTATGGCTTATTAATAAAAGAAGGATTTTCGTTAGCTTTATGTTTACTAAGATATTGAACCTTGTTTACTACGTCCATACAACGAGGATAAACGGTGTCCAGGATTACTTCAGCCTCATCAATATCGCTCTTTGTATCGTCATGAACTGTTTTACGATCACCATCATCACTAAATGAACTATCTACAATCGCCTCAAGAAATTCAGTTTCCTTGTATAAATTTGTGGAAGATAACTGGATATTTCTCAACGGCATTTCTTTAATTTGAACATTACAAATGTCATCACATTTTAAAAGCTTATCTTCACTTTTGTTATTTCCAATGCTTTGAGTCTCAGGTGTTTTCTGTTTCCATCGACTGATATCCATGCCAATTCCGTCATTAATTTCTAAAGAATCGCAATTTACTGATATATTATCCGAACTTGCTTTTTGGTTACCAAGCTCCTTAGAAGAACTTTGAATTAAACATTCAAACTCACTGTGTTTCTCAGAAGAGTTTAACTGTCGAATATAGTGTCGCAATGTTTTCTCAGATTGTACGGCTTGCATCTGGAACTGGTGAACCTTTTCTAGTGCAATGTAGCATAATCGGCAAATGCAAGTCGGCATCTCGTCATGTTTTGTTATCTATAGAAAAATCACGTTATACAATAGTATTTTTGTTATAATCACAAATTTACTAATAAAATATGTGTAGGATTTACAAACAACATCTTACCAGAATGGGAGCACATTTCATTATTATATCAGCTATTTCTTTTCCTAATTTAGAAGAAAACCGAAATATATCAACCATAATCACTCCGCGTGTTAGACACAATCTGCACATTGTACTTAAATTATGACTACTTATTGTATTTGGTTTCATTTTGCAGATTTTATGGAACTCATTCTATAATAGCGGAATTTTTTTTTTTTAGTTTTAGTTACTTTGTATTACCTAATTAATAATACCAATATAATATTATGTAGGTAATTCTTGTAATTTAATTTTTCAGAAAATTTTTTATAGTAAATTACCTTATTTTTTATTCCAAAGTGAAATTTGCTTGTGTCAGGGATGGTTCAAGGCTCAGGCATGATAGACAGCTAGTGACAATTTTTTGGTGTTATTTATTCAAGGCCTTATTTTTGTGTAGATGTTGAGGGAGGCATATTAAAGTGCCCTGAGTAAGAGATTTTGCTAGATAGCGGTATGGGAGGGATGCAGACCGCCCCTAACATGTAACAAAAAAAAATGGTCATAATTATTATTGCTTCAAGGCTGAAATTGTTTGTAAAACTTGTCTGTGACCCAATAATGCCATTAGAGGGAAACTTGCTCGCCTAGGTGTTTATATCGTTCTGCAAGGGGATAATACCGACATTTTGTTCTGTAAATTGAAATATATGCTTAAAACAGTCGCCGTAACAACATATTAAAAATTGATCCTTGAACTAATAATATAAATTTCGTCGGGTACATGACACGTTTATGGTGATCTGCCACCCCTTTAATACTGACCAATCGATTTTCAAGTATTATAATGGCATTATTGGGTCACAGACAAGCTATACAAACAATTTCAGCCTTGAAGCAATAATAATTGTGACCATTTCTTTTTTTTACATGTTAGGAGCGGTCTGCATCCCTCCCATACCGCTATCTAGCAAAATCCCTTACTCAGGGCACTTTAATATGCCTCCCTCAACATCTTCACAAAAATAAGGCCTTGAATAAATAACACCAAAATAATAGTCACTAGCTCTTGGTCTATGAGTTGATAGAACATATACCTACTTATTATTCTTTACAAAAATATAACGCAAATCATGTCATCCGGCAGACTGTTGCATCATGAATGGACTAGTGTGGGGTGGGGGAATCTAACACTTGCAAAAGAAACGTTTAAACAAAAAATACCACAATTTCCAATTTTAATTTTTAAATAATGAATTATTGAACGTACCTACCTAATATTACTAAATAGTAGATTGTAGGTACATTTAGTGGTGTAATGAGGTCTATTATAATATTACTAACGAGTAGTGACAGTCACACGAGTCATATTATTACGCACGAGATATATCTAGCATTTGTGCCATACCCACTATAAAATAGCTGCTTTTCACTTTATTTTCAGTAGGTATTTTCAAAAATTTTTGACAGTTCATTTTATGCCGTCAACTTCACTTCTATAGAGTAGCTGTCACTTGTCAAAAGGTAGTAGCGGACGGATCAGGGTGAATTATGGTTGCCAGATGCCCCGTATTTTACGTTACCCCGTTTTTCAGGCTAAGATAATACAAAAACCCATAATTTCGAAAATAAAATACGGGGTAAATAAAGCTCCAAGTTACAAGTCAAATATAATTTTAAGTTATCTTCCAAAGATTTTTATATATTTGCTTCTCAAAATAAAGAGCTTTTAAAAGCGGTTTCTTCTAACCATAAATATAAATTTAAAAAGATTCACAGATTTCGCAATCCTTGCAACCATCGAGGACATTGGAAATGATAACAGCATATATGAAACATAAATAACTGTTTATTATACACACAATATTTATAAATGCACTGTTTAGTTTTGTCAGGAATAACCCTATTATTCTTCTGTTATATACGCGTTCACTTTTGCTTGATTACTTAACTTTTAAATGGATTTTTCTACAGTATTTATTAACATTTACTCAAAAATAACACCGCAGATCGTCGCAAATACCTCTCAATTAACTATACATGATATAAAACACATTTCGAAAAAAATGCACTTGTTCAATTTTGCATGATTGCTCCTCACTTGATCGCAACACCGTTGTCTTTTGGCCTTGAACGAAAACTCGTAACTCTACCCCCATATACGAACATAAACATTTCCAATGTTAATAGATTATCTTCATTAAACATTGCTGTTTTAATTGTCTCCCGTAAAAATATCTAAAACCCGTATTTTTTATACTGGTAACCTTTTAATCAACTAGCGGCAGGTGGCAACCCTAGGGCGAATAAACATAAATTAATATGGAAATGGTTTGATTTTCCACACTATTAGTCAGTAACCTTATTACGCTACTAGGACTAGAATTACAATCTACTATATTATATTTCTTGATTTCCCGTAAAAATTATTGTTTTTGTTAATACATCCCTTGGCCCGATGCCTTGGTATAATAATATGATAAAATATAATATATTATCTAGACCCGAACGCAATCTTAGACACTGACGAAGGCAGGAGCTGTTTGCAGGACAACATTAATGTGTATTGTGCAGGTACCTCCCTTAACATCTTGCCTTAAAATTCTTCAGATTGTATGTTGATTATGCGTACAAATTGGGAAGTTACCAATAGGTACGAGAAAAAGAGCACAAAAAAAAACGTTTAAATGCATTATTTGAAATTCAACGAACCTATCTGATTTATAGACATAGTGGATTGCTGAATTTTTTAAAGCGTGCTTCCATCCAGGTAAGATCATGACAGTATTGTGTAAAAATATAAAAGTTATTAAATACATTTACTTTGGAGCATTATAATACTAGAAATATGTATAAGTTTAGAATACAGCCCTTAGATTATTCATGTTAAAAATTGAGCTAATCTGTAACTAGAACGTCCCTAAGATCCCTCAGGAGATTTGAACAGACGCTAATGACCTCTGATGTTGAGCGTCTATAATTCACAATTCATTCATTCATTCAGGAGATTTGATATTATAAAGATCTTTTTGACTTCATTTAATAATATCGTAGATCTTCATATAAAATTAATAATAAATAAATAAAACGCAACCAAATTTGATTTAATCAAGACGAGTCTAAAATATGTCTGATCACAACGAAATTATAATTTTGAATTCTTGTTTGTTTCAAAAGCGTAGCTAATAGAAACTGCCAAAACAAAACAATGTTGTGTCGACAATGTAGAGTATTATGTTGACTCAAAATGACACAACATAATACTCTACATTGTCGACACAACATTGTTTTGTTTTGGCAGTTTCTATTAGCTACGCTTTTGAAACAAACAAGAATTCAATGTTGTGTCGACAATGTAGAGTATTATGTTGACTCAAAATGACACAACAATATCAATACTGATATGGTTATTATCTACCAGGTTCAGTTTGAACACTAAGTCGCTATGTGCAGCAGTTACGCGTTTCTAAACAAACGAAGCTGACGTTCCATCAAAACAACGTTTGACAAACAATTTCTTGAACCTAGAATTTTATTAAAGACCTAACGTATCAATCTTTAGAAGTTCAGTAGCGAATGTCCACCAAAATGACTGAGGAAATATTTTTCAAAACTGAAGACCTATGTGATGTTCAAATGAAAGAAGAATTGGATAATGATCCATTAATTCCAATCGAATGCACAGATTATATCTTATCTAACAGTCAGGGCAATGAAATCAACTTTGAAGACAGGAAAAGCGATATTAGTGACATAAAAGACACAGTTGATACAATGGGAAACATTAAAAGCAGTATTTCTACGAAAATGATTAAACTTTCCCCTAAATATGATCAAGAATTGAATCTGGAAACATGTTTAAAATCGGAAGAAGCGTCTAATGTTCAAATAAAGCTAGAACCAATGTACGAAAATTCATTAAATCCAACTGAATATGTTAATTGTAACACTACTTTATCTAATAAGGATGATGACTATGAAAAAACAAAGATTAATATTGATGATATAAAAATGACAAATACACGGAGAAACTGTAAGACTACTTTATCTAATAAGGATGATGACTATGAAAAAACAAAGATTAATATTGATGATATAAAAATGACAAATACACGGAGAAACTGTGAGTGTCATCTTTCTTCGAAAATTAGTGATAATTGCAAAAATAATATGCATGCGGGAATATTTATTAGATGTGAAGAATTATGTAGTGTTCAAATAAAAACAGAGTGCTTGGATAATATTTCATTAATTCCGACAGTAAAAACTGATGAAACAGTGGATAGTTTATCCCAAAGCTATAGTAATATTAACGAATGTGAAAGTTTAGCCAATAAATCATCTGCTGACGCCATAGAACATATTTTCGAGTATCCTGGACCTAGTGAAATAACTGAAGATTTTCATGGATCTGAAGATGACAGCAATTCAGTAAATGAAGATAAACCATACAAGTGTGATGTTTGTAAACGTGGCTTTAACAGACGAGCTGATATGAAAAGACACCAGATATTACATACCGAGGAGCGACCACATAAATGCAACGTTTGCAAACGAGGCTTTAAAAGACGATCTGATGTAAAAATACACCAGTTATTACATACTGATGAGCGGCCACATAAATGTAACGTTTGTAATAAATCTTTCAGAAATTCTAACAATCTAAAAATTCACCAGCGTACACATACTGGTGAGAAACCTTATCAGTGTGACGTTTGCAATAAGTACTTTGCTCACTCTAATTCTTTAAAAAAACACAAAAGACAACATTGTGACCGAAAACCTTATCAGTGTGACGTTTGTAACAATTCTTTCAAAAATTCTAGCGGTTTAAAAAATCACAAACTTACACATACCAGCGAGAGGTCATATCAATGTGAAATTTGTTTTAAATGTTTCAACCAGTTGGACCATTTACAAGTTCACAAACTTAAACATACCGGCGAGAAACCGCTTCAGTGTGATTTTTGTAAAGAAGAGTTTGCGCATTTGAATAGTTTAAAATCTCATAAATTAACCCACAGTGAGAAGAAACCGTATCACTGTGAAATTTGCAATAAGCATTTCACCCGACTATTTGATTTAAATAGACACTTGAAGTTAATACATACTGGAGAGAAACCATACCAGTGTGACGTCTGTAATGAGTGTTTTAGACTTTCGAGTACATTAAATACACATAAGTTAACACATACTAGAGAGAGACTGTATCAATGTGACGTCTGTAATAAGTGTTTCACACGATTAGACAATATAAAAAGACACAAATTATTGCATACTGGTGAAAAACGGTATCAGTGTGACGTTTGTAGTATGTGTTTTACCCAGTCGCAATCTTTAAAAGCACATAAAAGACTACATTCTGGTGAGAAACCGTATCAGTGCGATGTTTGTGGTCAGTGCTTTACGCAGACTTATTCTTTAAAAGTACACAAGAAACAACATAATACCACTTAATTTTAGTTAGAAAAACCTCATTTTTAATTAAATTAACCTTTTTTGATATTGTAGAATATAATAATAAATTATTGTGTAGTAGTAAAATGCTATATAGATCTATTTGGTGATATTTAATATTATCACTGATCTTCCATAATTTATTAATACGTAGTTTTGTTTTATTTGAATGGCAACTTTTGTTTTCAATTTTCAATGGTTTTAAAATTTTTGTCTGTTTTTTTTCTCTTAATAGTGAATTTAAAAGAATATCGGTCATTTTATAGGTTCTCAAGAGTGCAAATGTTATACATCTAATAAAATTAAGAAAAATCGCAGGATAGTGGACAAAATATTTGATTTATTAAATTAAATGTACGACGTTTCGTCTATAGATTTAGACTTTTTCAAGTACATACATAAAAATAACAATATTTATGAAAATTAATATTAATTACTAACCGTAGCAATAAAACACATTTCACTGATATTGCGTTTCTTCCAATTTGACTCTTTATCTAATATTTGAACTTCATTGAAAAGAATTAATTGTGTTTTTAAAGACCACCAACAGCTAAGGTTATTTGGGCCTAGCACCAATTCATATTTTCAATTCATTATTTATTTTTTTTTTTAATATTAAATTGAAAATCCAATTGACACTTTTACCAGCTCTCGGGCTAGAACCCGAGAACTGGGGACTTGTAATAGAAAAACCATAGCAACGCCATGTAAACAACAGCGCCCAGTGTCGACACTGGGCATAAATTTCTTTTCAATGAAGTTCAAATATTAGATAAAGCGTCAAATTGGAAGAAACGCAATATCAGTGAAATGTGTTTTATTAGAAAAAACAATTTCGATCAATTATAGAACAGACACTCAAAATTTAAGTAGTCAGTACAACTATGTTATGAAATTATGCTAACATTTGTATTATTATTATTATTGCTTGTTAAAATTTATAGTCAACATAATTTGTTACCATGTTTTTGTCTTATGTACCCTATCTTATGTTAATTGCTATGGTTAGTAATTAATATTAATTTTCATAAATATTGTTATTTTTATGTATGTACTTGAAAAAGTCTAAATCTATAGACGAAACGTCGTACATTTAATTTAATAAATCAAATATTTTGTCCACTATCCTGTGATTTTTCTTAATTTTATTATAATCACGATGGACACGATTTCTAATATAAAGTTATACATCTAAGATGCCTGATGAAATTGTCATTAAACAATTGCAGAGTTAGAAATTAGGCATTTGTTGATTTTACGTCCTCACCCCACAACATCCTCTTTGCTTACTTCAAAGAATAATGTTCAGATAAACTGTTTGATGTTAATGTTATTATTGTTTTCGTTAATAAGCGAGAGTGTTAATTATTAAAAAGGGTCAGCTGTTTTGAAGTGAAATTAAATAAGATCCTGTACATTAAAAATATTTGCGGATTACCAACGCATTTTAATTTTTCTCTTCAAGTGAAAGATGAGTGTGCTTCCGTCCAGGTAAGAATATCAAACAAATTGTTATACCGAATTTTAGTATATTTAAGTTAATGAACAATGGTAGACTTATTGTGACATTTTTTTACTTAACTATGTACAGATTAGTAATTCTCACATTTTTCGTTTCTAAATAGTTCAGAATATGAAAATAAAAATTAAGTTCACAATAAAATTTTTTTGCTATTTAAATTTTCTGTTTACCTAATTAGAATAGGTACCCAATTATCATTACTTTGAAATTAAATCTAAATCCATGTTCTGATTTATCACTAATGACTATTGAGTAAAGTTGAATTTTTTACTCCTGTGTTGTCCCGAAACTAGTACGCCAAAGTTCGGAGTTTGGGAAACACGTCTAATGTATTGAAATAAAGGTAATTCGCAACCTAAAGCCAATTCCCATATGACGGCACGACTCCACGCGATAATAGATATTGTAAATTATAGACACTCGATAACAGTTCGATAGATAGATAGATAGTTTATTTCTTCGCGTAGCCAAAGTGGATGCGAAAGTCATAAAAATACAAAACGTAATACAGATTAATACAATAATAAGTTTTAGGTATATACTTGATTCTCGCAAAGCGATGCGATAGTGCGCGAAGAGACATATAGCATTTCCTTAAAAACAGAGATGCGATTTATTTGAAATACTTCTATTTAAAATGCAAATACAAAATGCAAAATACCTATTTTGTATTTTGCTTTTAAATGCCTTTTAGTAAAAAACATTTTGTATTTTATTTGAAATACCTTTCGAGATGTATTTTGCATTTTTAATATTCATTTCAAAATGCAAAATACTTTGTGATTAAGTTTAGCCAACATCACCAGTCAAACAAAATGAAATGAACGAATGACGCTTGTATTGCCGAATTATTTTAAGTGAGTATTATTATTATTAATAACATAACAGAATTTATTGATACGCGTACTGATAAATATGACCAAAATGTCATGCATAAGGTGCCATGTTATTAGACGTTTTTATTCGGCTCAGCATTGTGTCTCTATTTCTCATGATAAATACCTAAAATAAATAAAAATATCTGAAATTTGGTAAAAAGGTATTTTATTTTGAAAAAGTATTTTGAAAATTCCTATTTTGCATTTAGCATTTGAAATACAAAACGCAAAACTATTTGGTATTTTGCATTTGAAATAGTAAATCTGAAAAGTATTTTGCATTTTGTGTTTAAATGCTTTTCCAAAACCATTTTATACATCTCTGCTTAAAAAGAACTCGTGGTTCATAAGGCTATTATTGAATATCTTCTTTATATATTTCTTCTATCCATGTGTATGTGACTGAACTTCTAAACGGCTGGTTTGATTTTGATGAAATTTTGTGTGTGTGATTAAGTTGATTCGAGAATGGTTTAGATTAAAAAAAAATAAAATCGGTCAAGCCGTTTTTGAGTTTTAAGATTTCTTCTGTCCGTGTGTATGTAACTGAACTCCTCCTAAACGGCTGGTTTGATTTTGATGAAATTTTGTGTGTGTGATTAAGTTGATTCGAGAATGGTTTAGATTAAAAAAAAAATTAAAATCGGTCAAACTGTTTTTGAGTAAGATTTCTTCTGTCCGAGTATGTGACTGAACTCCTCCTAAACGGCTGGTTTGATTTTGATGAAATGTTGTGTGTGTGATTAAGTTGGTTCGAGAATGGTTTAGATTCAAAAAAATTAAACTCGGTCAAGCTGTTTTTGAGTTTTAGCGAGACTAAGTAGCACCCGGGAGCGAACGAGCGAAGCGAGTGCTTAATGTATTAATAAATCATAAATTCATACCACTCGGGAGCCAACGAGCGTAGCGAGTGAGTAATGTAATTATAATATTCAAGCGAACGAGCGAAGCGAATGAGTAGTGTGTTAATAAAATTCGAGCGAACGAGCAAAGCGTGTAAGTAATGTAATTATAATATTCAAGCGAACGAGCGAAGCGAATGAGTAGTGTGTTAATAAAATTCGAGCGAACGAGCAAAGCGTGTGAGTAATGTAATTATAATATTCAAGCGAACGAGCGAAGCGAGTGAGTAATGTATTGCACCCGGGAAATTCCTAGCATCCGGGCGAAGCCGGACTGGGCCGCTAGTATTATATAAAAATTTGGAACTTTTTTTAGTATCTGCTACCAAATATCCTGTGTAACATATTTTAATTAAGTTTACTTATTTGCATGCAGAAAATATAATTCGAAATAATAACTATGATAGGGCTTGAGAATAGCCGAGCGTTTAGCAATGCTGTTGTTTATATGGCGTTGCTATGGTTCCTCTATTACAAGTTCCCGAGTTCTAGCCTGAGAGCTGGTAAAAGTGTCAATTGGATTTTCAATTTATAATAAAAAAAAAAAAATAATGAATTGAAAATATGAATTGGTGCTAGGCCCAAATAACCTTAGCTATTGGTGGTCTTTAAAACACAATTAATTAATTAATAACTATGATAGGGCTTGAGAATAGCCGAGCGTTTAGCAATACTGTTGTTTATATGGCGTTGCTATGGTTCCTCTATTACAAGTCCCCAGTTCCCGAGTTCTAGCCCGAGAGCTGGTAAAAGTGTCAATTGGATTTTCAATTTATTATAAAAAAAAAATAATGAATTGAAAATATGAATTGGTGCTAGGCCCAAATAACCTTAGCTGTTGGTGGTCTTTAAAACACAATTTCACAATAACTATGATATATGTTTTTTTACAGATAACGAAACATACCCAATTTCATTGATTGTTTAATATAATACATTCCAATGCAACATACCGCGATCTCATCACGGCGACAGCAGTGAAGACTTGTTACGGTTGAAACAAGTAATTCGAAGGAAGGGAAGGGCTAGAAGCGCTGACTTAACGAGCAATGACTTGAAGAGAAACGACTGTTTTGTTATTTTGTATAAGTTATTAGTTAATCAAACCGAGATGTTTCATTTAAAAACCTTCTAATAATTTCATGAACCAAGTATCAATCTAAAATATCATATATGAATCTTTAGATCTCCGTGTTTGAAGAAAACATATTACAATAAAAAATATATACGAAAATGGCATTAAAGTCTGAAGAAATATATATTGTTCAAATGAAGACGGAAACGTTGACCAGTAGCCCTTTAATTCCAACAGAATTTATTGATGACTCTATAGATCCTTTAACTTTGGATGACGACTTAGGGTTTAGTGATACTGAAATCGTTGGTGATGAATTACATCGATGTGATAAAATGACTGAAAATTCCTGTAAACTTAAAGCTAATATAAATAAGGATATGTCTCAAAAATGTGAAGAGATGTATAATGTTGAAATAAAAACAGAAAGTATAGAATGTAGCCCATTAATTCTAATAGAGTGTACTGATGATACTTCATCTAAAGATGATGGTAGTGATATCAGCTGTGAAGTAACAAAAACCAATGCTGTACTAGATACTGAGGTGACTGAAGAAAGATCGGAAAACTTCGAGTATCCTCGTTTTGCTAAAACAGTTGAATATTTACGTCGAATCGAAGCTAATGAAAAAACATTAACTAATCGAGATAAACAAACGAAGCTATACAAATGTGATATTTGTAACAAATGCTTCAATAAACGACAGTCCTTAAAAAAACATTTGTTATCGCATAGAGGCGAAAAACCGCACAAATGTACCAACTGTAATAAATGTTTCAGAAGATTAGATCATTTAAAAAATCACGCGCTTACACATACTGGTGAAAAACCGTATCAGTGTGACATGTGTAATAATTGTTTTTCCGAATCAAGCTCTTTAAAGAGACACAAACTTACACATACTGGTGAAAGGCCATATGTGTGTGAAATTTGTAAAAAGTGTTTCAGACAATCGAGTAATTTAAATATTCATAAACTTACACATACTCGAGAGAAACCGTATCAGTGTGAATTTTGTCAGAAGGATTTCGCCCGAACAGATCATTTGAACAATCATATACTTACACACACTGGTGAGAAGCCGCATCAGTGCAAAGTTTGTAATAAATGTTTTTCCCGAACGGATCATTTAAATAGACACGCACTTACACATACTGAAAAGAAATTGTACCAGTGTAACGTTTGCAATAGGTGTTTTAGTAAGCAAGAGTCTTTAACAATTCACCAGTTCCGACATACTGGTGAGAAACCTTATAAATGTGAAGTTTGTGATAAACGTTTCAATGTATCGAGTTATTTAGAGAGACATAAATTAATACATACTGGTGAGAAGCCGTACAGATGTGACGTTTGTAATAAGTGTTTTACACAGTCAGCAACTTTAAATTCTCACAAATTAACTCATACTGGCGAGAAACCGTATCAGTGTGACGTTTGTAGTAAGTGTTTTGTCGAATCAAGCTCTTTAAAGAAACACAAACTTACACATACTGGTGAGAAACCGTATCACTGTGATATTTGTAATAAGTGTTTTACACAGTCAACGACTTTAAATACACACAAGCTAACACATACTGGTGAAAAGCCGCATCAATGTGACATTTGTAATAAGTGTTTTACTCAGTCTAGTCATCTAAACATTCACAAACTTACCCATACTAGCGAGAAACGATATCAGTGTGACGTTTGTAACAAGTTATTTACTCGATCATCCGACTGGAATAGACACAAGTTAATACATACTGGGGAGAAACCATATCAGTGTGATGTTTGCAGAAAGTGTTTCGCACGGGCAGGAACTTTGAATACACATAAAATGATACATATTGGGGAGAACCGTTATCAGTGTGACGTTTGTAGTAAATGTTTCACGCGTTCAAGCACCTTAAATATACACAAACTAACACATACTGGTGGATAACAGTGTGAGTGTAACTTTTGTTATGGTTGGATTTAGCTTCTTTGATAATAATAAAATGTAGATAACGGGATAAAATCAGAAAGTAAATACAAATTAGTTATTCATATTTTAATTAATCAACGTTTTGTGAAAATTTTTCACATCCTCAGGATCTACAAAAAATTATACGATAATGTTATGCACTTTACAATAGGTTACAAATACAAAGGATTTTTTGAAACTTACCAATTACGTAGAATAACAAGTGAAAGTAGTCAAAATTACATTAAAATTAAAAATACTAAATATCATATAAAATATTGACTTAATCAACATACAAATACACGTAAGACTAAGTGAAAATTGCATAGAAATAATAATACTAAGTATCGTACAGAAAGAATATAATTTAATCAACATACAATAAGAAAATTGTGCAGTGTCTTCCAAAACCAGACAAGAATAAATATTCTTCAAGAATTTTATATTGAAGTGAAAAAGGAAATTTATATTAGGAGAAAGGTTATAAATAGTTGAAAAAACGAGAGAGACAGTCAAGCGTCAATAAGAGAAAAATATATCTGAGAGAGGTTAGCTATGTCAGTTCTGAAATTAATAGAATTAATATTATTTTTTATTAATTAAATGAATGCATAATGACTGCAAACAGTATATGAAACACCTGAGTAAGAACAATGACGTAACACAATGTTGTAATCAGGAAAAATTCATTAATTCAAACCTATGTCACCGTAGGGATTCTAACCCTAAACTTTCCACTATCGCGGCGGACTGAGATGACATTACTCACACAGTGACACATTTTCAAACGATCGACTTTCTCCCTTTAAAGCATTCTGTCACAGATTTAATTATGTATCGTTCACGACGTCCGTGTTAAAATTTGTATTTATTATTTTTTATGTAACGGTTTTCTAAAAATAAACGTTTGCTTAAAATATTTTCAGTATGTAAAATATTAATATTTTCAAAATCAAAAGTGTGATTATTATTTAAGCTATGTTGGACCGTCATTAAAAACTTTAGCAGATTGGATGGATCTTCGGTGTTCACTGATTCGTGTTTTTAGATATCTTGAGGACTGACCAATGTCACATTGTTTACATTTTATGCTATATACAATATTTGAAATCAGTTCTGTACTTTATTTAATTTTAGAAAAATTTTGTTTGCTGGAAATGTGGTTTTTAAAATGTAATGATAATATTTTCATTGTAGCTCTGTATTAATTTTTTAATTAAATGAATGCATAATGATTGCAAACAGTAAATGAAAACACCTGTTGTAAGAACAATAACGTAAAACAATGCTGTAATCAGGAATAATTCATTGTGTTACGTCATTGTTCTTACAACAGGTGTTTTCCTATACTGTTTGCAGTCATTATGCATTCATTTAATTATGTATTTGGTCACGACTTACGTGTTAAATTTGTATTTATTAATTTTTTAAGTTGATTAGACAACATTTCTACATATGTTAGTTTAAAGAAATAGATATCATAGACCACATTTGACTTCTTGATAGGAGTATTTTCAATGGATTTTATATTAGAGTTCCAGAATTTGTTGAAAAACCTGTTGATAATAATGGAGGGATAGTTATTAATTGTAAATAGTTTTGAAAGATTATGTTAGATTAGGTTATTTTTATTAATAACACTGGACTACTGGATTAATGTACATAATATTTTTATTTGAACTTAAATCACATCTTGTTCATCAGAAAAACTCAAAGACTTCTTGTTGTTGTCGTCAAATGTCAACCATTAAACATATTACCACACTACAAAAAGTAACTAAAATATTAACCTAATATCCCTAACAGATTATTATTGTTTTTTGCCCAATATTCTTTGCTAGAAAGGAGTTTGGCTCTTAATTATTAGGTTTTCTATGAGGTTGGTTTTATACATGATATGGGCGTTGCTAAAAAAGTTAAGAAATCTGCCGGAGAAAGTAGGTTTCCTATATAAATCAGTCGTGATTATTCCATTCATGTCTTTCAAAAGCAACACATCTAGGAAAGGAATTTGATGATTGTTTTCTAATTCGCATGTTAATTGTATCGTGGGATGGTAAGAGTTAAATAAGTCCAAAGTGGTATTAATTTTATTGCTAGGTATGCACATAATTATATCGTCGACATACATTATGTAAAATAAGGGTTTTTTTTTTTTTTATAAAAATATTTATTGATTTAAATTATTTACAATTTTTATTTACAATTTGCTTATATATAATTGTTCCTGTCACCAATTGTAAAATATTCTAGTACCTACATGCGTTATAATTTTATCTATGTTATATACACTGTATGTAAGTGTAGTGTAAAAAAACGAAAAAAAAACACCACATTATAGTACAGAAAAATTATAGAGAACTATAATAGAGTGTGCTTGGTTCTTTTATGACTATATTTTTTGTATTTTGATTTCAATAGAGAGATGTCGTAATTGCCTATGTTTTTGATTATTGGGTTTGTACTTTGTGCGCACCTATTAAAAAAATTTACCGTGATTTTATTGATGAAATCATTTATACGTTCTATATTATTTTCTTTATGTATATGTGCAATTTTAGTAGCTCTTTTGAAATTACCAATAGTCCTGATACATTTGTTCTGTACTATCTGTAGTGTTTTATAATTTGATGTGCATGTGTTGCTCCACACTGGAGCGGCATATGTAAGGAGAGAGCGAATAATTAGTTTGTAGATTGTTAATTTATTTTTTTGCGATATATAGGAAGTTTTTGAAAATAGAGGAAATAATTGACATAGGAGACCAGTGGCTTTGTTTGATATGTTCTTTATATGCTTTGTAAAGGTAAGTCTGCTGTCTAATAATATTCCAAGATATTTCACCTGTTTGTTCCATTTTATTATATTTCCGTCGCATATATTGTTTGGGGCCACGGTAGGTCTCCTTCTTGTAAAAATTATTGCTTCCGTTTTAAGGCTGTTAATTTTGATGCGCCATTTACTAAAATATTTTACCAATTGGATTAGGGATTTATTCAATTTATTTGCTATGGTGTCAACTCGCCAGGATTGACAAAAAAGGGCCGTGTCATCAGCGTACTGCGATAAGTTTACACCTGATAATTTGGGCAAATCACTCATGTATATATTAAAAAGAAGTGGAGCTAACACGGCTCCTTGAGGGACACCGGCATTAATATTTTTCTTGTCTGATTTAGCGTTATTTATATAAAATAAGGGTTTGAATGGTAAAGATGGCAAAGTTTTATTTTGAAAATCTGACATAATTATCTTTGCGATAATAGAAGACAAATTGTTGCCCATACTCAAACCAAAAATTTGCTTAAAATAAGTATTATTATAAATCAAATATCCAGAAGTAATAAGAAACTTAACAATATTTAGGAAATCAGTTTTCTTTATGGTGGTGTGGGGAAGAATATGTTCCCATCTGTCATTAATAACATTAATTGCAAGATCTGTGGGCAAGAATGTGAATAGAGATATTACATCAAAAGATACAAGTACGGGGTCATTAGGTATTATAAAGATCTTTTTGATCTGATTTAATTTATTGTAGATCTTTATATAAAATTAATAATAAATAAATAAAACACAATAAAATTTGATTTAATCAAGACGAGTCTAAAATATGTCTGATCACAACGAAATTATAATTTTGAATTACTTGTTTGTTTCAAAAGCGAAGCTAATAGAAACTGCCAAAACAAAACAATGTTGTGTCGACAATGTAGAGTATTAATGTTGACTCAAACAGACACAACAGTATGATAAAATTTGTGATCTCGTTCGCAAAAGAAAAAGAGTTTTTTACGTAGCAATAATACTTTATGAAAGCAAATTTCAGAAGTTCCACGAAATATTTTGATAGTTTTTTGGTTGGGGATTGATTGCAAGATACTATAGGTCGTAAAGGACAACCATCTTTGTGGTGCTTAGGAAGGAAATATATTTTAGGAGCTAGACAGTTATTAGTTTTAAGTTTTTTTGCTAGAATATTGTCGATATGATTGTTTTTCGCTAAGAAATTTATAAAATCGTTACAGTTTTTTTAAGAATAAGAATAAATTTTATTAATAATAATAATACATTGATACATAAAGTTAGTAACGCTACTTAAGGTAATCCTGTGGCAGTAGCGATATCAAAAAAATAGAAAAGAACGTGATCATTTCATGAGAAAAAATCAAAAAGAAAACATTTTTAACTTACATACTTATATATGATATAACTTTGGATTATAAAAATATGAGTACATAATTGATTCTTATGATTGGTGTTTTTAATAATTAAATCCAGGCTATTCACTATAAATTATTTTAATTTATTACCAAACTGTAGTAAATAATAAAATTAAGAAAAATCGCAGGATAGTGGACAAAATATTTTATTTATTAGATTAAATGTACGACGTTTCGTTTATATATTTAATCTAATAAATAAAATATTTTGTCCACTATCCTGCGATTTTTCTTAATTTTATTAATCACGATGGACACGATTTCTAATATAAATGTAGTAAATAATATTTCTGGATCATTGAAATCTAAGGGTGGGATCTGATCGTAGCACTTCATAATATGTATTGTTGTCATATAGTAAGAGATTTACTTAATTTTGGAAGTCAAATGTAGACATAATAAAAGTGTTATTACCTTTATCTGACCTAAGAACTAATATGTTGGGATTATCATTCAAAAACTGTTGTTGAAAGGGTTCATAGAACTATTGCACAATATGGCGTAATGAAATGTGTCCCTTAAGTATGCTTCAAAGAAGTATGACGCAACATAAATACCACGTATCTGATCTCGATTAATTTATTTGACACATTTGAGAATTAATAGTGTTTTAAAAACTAAACAAACTTACTAATTTTAGACTGACTTTTAAATAAATAATGCGTTGAAAAATTACTACCTAAAATGTTATGTTTGTATAAACAAATACTGGCTGACTGGTAGAAGTTTAACGACGCAATTTCTTCTGAATTTGACCACGTCATCCGCACGTGTCATATAAAATTTAGAGCAAAGGCTCCAGGGGAAAAGGGACACATATCATATAAATACGAGAAATACCTTCCACCGGGGGCACAACACAGAATACACGGGGACATTGGGGAACTTCAAACCAAGACGTAGAATCAAAGTACTTATATATTTTTAAAAAGTTAAGTTTACATAAAAAGTGTTTGTGTCGTCGACCAGAGATAGAAAAAGGGGTAAGTCCAAATCATAGAAATTAAACTGAATTATTGTAACTAAAATTATAATACTATAATTTTATGTGGTTCCTATTTATTTTTGTTTTGTTAATAAAATATAATTTTTACACTGGATTGTTAAATATCTTAACCCTTGCCTGCTAAGATCACCAGCATCACATCAGATCAAAAAGAACTCAGGGGTACCTAATACGCCTTCGTAACACTGATAACAGCGGGTGTAATATAAGTTGGATATCCTGGTAACACTGTTTTGTGATTATAGTGTCCGTACTGGTTACTGGTGAAGTTTTTTTTGGTGTTTAAACTTCTTGATAATGTTAGCACCCTTAAATCTACATTCACTTTTTAGGTGATCATCCATATTGGGGAAACTTTTCACTGTGTTCAAAATCAGATAATAGTTGAAATTTAGGAAAAGATTTTTCATTGGAATAAAGGCCGAAATTACGACCTAAAGATAAGATATTTTCAACGACCTTGGGGATTTTTATGTCTGTAAAATTAACTAACCATTCAGACTTCAGTCCACTACGGCGGCACGGCCTACGCCAGTGAAGTTGGATGTTGGACGTTAGTAAATGCTGTCAAAACTGATGTTTTGTCGTCATATGACAAGTTTTAAAATTAACATTATGAAAGAAATATCGATAATTGGATCTGGCGTAAGTGCAATGTGTCGGTTGTGCTTATCAAGTGGCGTTACACTGTTAGATATATTTCGGTTTTCATCGAAAATGCAGAATAGCGTGGCTGGTGAAATCATGAAATATGCTCCTGTTCAGGTAAGCTCTATTCGTTTGGAGTATATTGGCTACGGGCACTCTAAATAATGCTTATTTGAAATATCCATATAGTTTCTAACGGATTCTGCATCGTTCTATTTTATGATTTTAATTCTTAACTTGTTACAAACAAACGATCTTTTCAGATATATCATAACGTGATTTTTTACAACAAATTTTAATTTTGCTTCATAGACCTGTACAGTTAGCTTCATATTTTTTGATTTAAGGATCTATTTTTTATTCCTACCACACCGCTAATGCTACAAATAGCAAATTTACTCTGAAGAAAATCATTATTTATTAACATTTGAAAATATAATACTTCCTTACCTATCTTTTTAAAAACATTTTTTTAATAAAATGATAAGTAAATAAAAGAATAAGTAATTAAAATTTCTCTCTATTGTCAGATAACCAGAGATGATGATATGCCGAATTTCATTTGCCAATCATGTTACAGTCATGTGGAGAAAAGTCACCAGTTTCTGAAACAAATAGAACAGTCTGACAGAACACTGCGACGTTATCTTCAGCTATTATGCGTTTCTGACAAACCGATGAAAGCTGAATGTTCTGTTCGACCTTCTGAGAATCATTTAATCCTTAACAGTAATAACGATATTGTGAAATGTGAATCTTTAGAGCTCATTGATGTGTTTGACATGGATCTTAATTGGAAAAAAACCGGATCTGGAAATTACATTCAAGAAAATAAAAATAACGAGGAAATATGTTTAAAATCTGAAGTCAAAATCGAATTGGTTGATGATTTATATTTACCAACAGAATGTGCAGCTAGCACAGAAGACATTTCGTCTAATATAGATGGCACAGAATCCAGCTGTGAAGACTCGAAGATCGACATTAGTGAGACTGAAGTGAGCGAAGGCATAACAGGTAATTGGAAAGAGAAAGAAGCGGAAAATTACATTGCAACGAACAAATTTATGAACGAAACATCTTTAAAATCCGAAATCAATGACGAAATGATGGTTGATAATTTATTAACTCTAACAGAATCAGTCGATGACACGGAGAACACTTCATATAACGGTGATGGAAATGAAATTAGCTGCGAAAATACGAAGATTAATATTGGTGAGGCGAATGTGACCAAACATTTCAGTAAAAATGAGGAGACAAATAAAAATATTCCGATACAGCCCGGTGAGAAACCTTATCAGTGTGACATTTGCAAGAAGTGTTTCTCTCGGTCATCCACTTTAAATAGTCACAAGCTTATACATACCAGCGAGAAACCTTATCAGTGTAATCTTTGTAATAAGTGTTTCTCTCAGTCAACCCATTTAAATAGTCACAAACGGAACCATACCGCTGAGAAACCTTATCGGTGTGACCTTTGCAAGAAGTGTTTCTATCGGTCATCCCATTTAAATAATCACAAGCGTATACATACCGGTGAGAAACCTTATCAGTGTGACCTTTGTAATAAGTATTTTTCTCAGTCATCCCATTTAAATTGTCACAAACGGAAACATACCGCTGAGAAACCTTATCGGTGTGACCTTTGTAAAAAGTGTTTCTCTTATTCATCCAGTTTAAATAATCACAAGCGTATACATACCGGTGAGAAACCTTATCAGTGTGACCTTTGTAATAAGTATTTTTCTCAGTTAACCAATTTAAATAGTCACAAGCTTATACATACCGGCGATAAACCTTATAAGTGTGACCTTTGTAAAAAGTGTTTCTCTTATTCATCCAATTTAAATAATCACAAGCGTATACATACCGGTGAGAAACCTTATCAGTGTGACCTTTGTAATAAGTGTTTCTCTCAGTCAGCCAATTTAAATATTCACAAGCTTATACATACCGGCGATAAACCTTATAAGTGTGACCTTTGTAAAAAGTGTTTCTCTCAGTCAGCCAGTTTAAATAGTCACAAGCTTATACATACCGGTGAGAAACCTTATCAGTGTAACCTTTGCAAGAAGTGTTTCTCTCAGTCATCCCATTTAAATAGTCACAAGCGTGTACATACCGGTGAGAAACCTTATCAGTGTGACCTTTGTAATAAGTGTTTCTCTTGGTCATCCCATTTAAATATACATAAACTTAAACATACCTGTGAGAAACCTTATCAGTGTGACCTTTGTAATAAGTGTTTCTCTTATTCATCCAGTTTAAATAAACACAAGCTTATACATACCGGTAAGAAACCTTGAGTTTACTTAACACTATACATCAAGAAGCAAATTTATTAAAACAAACGAAAATTGTTTAATAATAAAAAGCTGTAAATGCAACTTTTAATATAAATGAAAATTATTTAAAAGTGATCTTCAAATACACTCACCAAATAAAAGATAAGTTATAAATATAATATCATAAGCAACAATTTACTGTAAACAAAAATAGATAATAAGCAATATTAAAAATCAAATGAAATCGATGTAGACAACATTTCCATCCTTCCTAATATCAACGATAGACCTACCACGAGCGACCAATAACTCATAGATATCCTTCAGTCACCTCAAGAAAAAAATACCTGAAAAACTTTTAGAACCACACCCGAGTACTTCAACTCAAAACTTAAATTTACCTGACCATAATAAAAGTTTAGATTCGAACGAAACAGTGCATTCTGATACAGAATCCCCTATTTTAGAAATTCCCTATTCGGAATAACCCCTAAATTATTATTCTAATCAAGTAGAAATTATAACAAAAAATATCCTAAAAAGCAGTGACAAAGAAGAATTCCTACATCAAAAGAAAAAAACGTCGAATAAAATTCTTCATTGCGAAACAACGTTATGAACTTGACCTAGTCAAACTATTTAATCAACACATAAAACCCACGCAACTCACAGCTGTATATACGTCTCATGATAACATACCGGTAATTGTAAACACCTTACAAAAGCACTTTCGTTACAAGGCATACAATATTCGCATATGTAATCGTATTTTAAAAGACATACAAGATTTAGAAATACAAGAAAGTCTCGTCAACACTTATCACCTCGGAAAAACCAATCATAGAGGGATCAATGAAACAATTTTGCATTTACAAAAAAAATATTTTGACCCAACATGAAAGACACCGTAACACGTATAATAAATAATTGCGATCATTGCCAAACAAATAAATACGACAGAACACCTTCAAAACCGTATTTAGAATTAACATCTACACCAAAAAGGCCTATGGAAATCTTTGCCATAGATATTTTTCATATTGTAGGAAAAAAATACCTTACACTTATACAAAATCAGTAAATTCTTAAAGATCCGCCGTAAAGCCCTAAAAAACACGTCACGTTTGTGATTGGTTGAATCGAATAGCTGCGTCACCGGAATTTGTTGGCATCTTTGTCTGTTGGTGTGTTTCACTTTCAAAATTCAAACAGTCAGAACAAATTGGTCTCAATCACCTGAATTCTTTGGTCTCAATCACCTGAACTATGGTCTCAATTATGGTTCTATAACCGATTATCACATTATTTACATTATTATTTATTATAAATAATAAGTATAAAAAACGTATTATTTAAAAGCGAACTAAGGACAAAAACCAATTATTATTCTTATATTATATTATTAATTTGCAAAACAGAAGTCATCAAGACAACGCTAGATAACCTGTAAAATGTAAGGTAAGTGAAACAGCTTGAGATGTCAAACCAGTGTTGTTACAGAATATATTTACATGTAATAAAAAACATGCATTCAAACAAATTTACTACATTTTGAACTAATATAACACAGCTGTATAAAATACTTTAATTTGTAAGTTTATTTAATTTTCGTTTCTTTTTTCTATTGTCCGCAACCTCTAAATTCTTGTTGGAAAAGTATGTAGCTTTTTTTCTTTGGAGTTGATAATTCAAGAAATTAATTTTAATGAAAATTCGCTGCCTTAGATAAGTTTTTAAAATACTGTCAATTTCAATTCGTTTTTTGATTTTTGTAGCTAAAATGGAATTTGTCATTTGTGTTCAAAAGTTTTAAAATGAAAAATTTTGTAAAAAGATTTTCCAATTGAATAATTAGTTTTTAACTTTTTTCCATTCTTCTGATGCTTCAGTTAGACCGCCAAATGATAGAAACTGAATCCAACTCGGAAGACAATAAGAATGTTTTATTAATAACTGAAATCAGAAATGACGTTTAGATTTTAGAAAAACCCAATGATGTCACTGCTTACTACCCCTGCTCTCTCTCGCGTCACTTTACAACAATATAACGCTTAACCTCCTATTCTAGTAACCTTGGAGTGAGCGGACTCTGCTGACTAAATAGTCGGCCGTGTGTGTAACGCCGTGTTTCGTTGTACGGCCTATCTCCACCGACAGTAATTCTGTTTCCTTACAGACGCTAATGACCTCTGATGTCGAGCGTCTATAATTCACAATTCCACCGACAAAGGTCAAACGCTACTGTTTCTACTACAAAAATACCGCACAGATTACAAGAAAAAAATATGATTTCAAGAATTAAGAGTTATATAAATTAAAAATTGTAAGTGTTCTCAATGCTATTTTCCCTGTTACCTTTTCTAAGCAACACCCTGTATGTTCTTTATCAAATTTTAAATTAAAAATACGCGTGCTCATAAAGGTCTAAATCACGATACACATACGCGCACCCTAGTCGTATAACTCTAACCCTAAATTGTGCTTTTGGTCCCATATTGATATCTTTAAAATTTGAGAAGTTATAGGCTGTCAAAGTTGAAATCATCATAGAGTTTTTACATTACATGTTTTTTTTTTTGAAACGTTATGAGTACCTTCTATACCGAATAAAAAAATTCGTCTAAAATTACGCACTCGCATGTAGTGCTTTTTCATCATTGAAAAGACATATACTCCAGTAATTTTAGATATTGAAATGACCCACCTGCAGAAAAATTCCCAGTTAGCTGATTTTTTTTTATTTACATTCGTTATGGTGTTTTAAAAAACGTGTAAAAAGTCCCCATCGATACCATGCCGGCGTTGCCAGATATTCGAGGTTCAAGTTCACGACAGACGGTTTTTAGTGAATTTCTCGGTTCCGTTCCATTTTTTGTAAAACATTGTTATTAACAAACTTGTAGAGGACGAAATTATCTACAACTTTTGTATAAACATTTTTTGTCTACGATTTATAGTTTTTCTTATTAAAGTACCCGCGGCTTCCTCCCCCTCGATTTTACATAACGGGATTATGCTGCTTTCCGAGGGCCTAACATAATGATTTGTACCATTATTTTAAGTTGAACTTAAAGCTAACGCTTAATTATAATTTTATCGAAATTAAAGCAGTAGTTCTCTATTTATAAGCAACCAAACATACAAATCGACAGCGCTCAAACAGACAGACAGACAATTTTTTTCGAAAATATGATATTTATACTTGACACCAATTATAAAGACCATTCGTAAAGTAATTTTGTAAAAAAAATTTACAAGGGTTGAGAGAGTGCGGATTAAGTACGAGTATGCATTTGCATACCGTATAACGCACTCTAGTAATAGTAGCCACATTTTTAATTTTTTTTACAAAATTTCTTTACGAATAGTCTTTATAACAATTATAATGAGTATTCGTAAAGGAATTTTGAAAAAAAAATTGAAAGTATGGCTACTCCGAGCTATTTTTAGTAGAGTGCGTTTACGGTATGCAAATGCATACTCGTACTTTATCCGCACTCTCTCAACCCTTGTATATTTTTTTTACAAAATTACTTTACGAATGGTCTTTATAATTGATGTCAAGTATAAATATCGTATTTTCGAAAAAAAATTGTCTGTCTGTCTGTCTGTTTGAGCGCTGTCGATTTGTATGTTTGGTTGCTTATAAATAGAGAACTACTGCATTAATTTCGATAAAATTATAATTAGTCGTTAGCTTTAAGTTCAACTTAAAATAATGGTACAAATCATTATGTTAGGCCCTCGGGAAGCAGCATAATCCCGTTATGTAAAATCGAGGGGGAGAAAGACGCGCGTACTTTAATAAGAAAAACTATAAATCGTAGACAAAAAATGTTTATACAAAAGTTGTAGATAATTTCGTCCTCTACAAGATTGATAATAACAATTTTTTACAAAAAATGGAACGGAACCGGGAAATTTACTAAAAACCGTCTATCGTGAACTTGAACCTCGAATATCTGGCAACGCCGGCAGGATATCGATGGGGACTTTTTACACGTTTTTTAAAACACCGTAACGAAGGTAAATAAAAAAAAATCAGCTAACTGGAATTTTTCTGCAGTGGAAATCTAAAATCACTGGACTAATAATCCATTACGATTTGTTAAAAAGATATTCTGTTCAGATGCAAAATTCATAACATTATAATGGAAGACATATCGCTGAATGTTTTCGGTTTAAGTACAATGTGTCGATTGTGCTTATCAAGTGGCGTTGCAACGTTAAATATATTTGATTTTTCAACCGGATTGATGAACCAAGTAGCTGATGTTATTATGAAGTGTGCTCCAATACAGGTAAATTCGTTATAAAAGAGTAATGAGTATGCGGTTCAGAATGTTTATATCCATTGCAAATATCATAATAGTAGTTTATTAATATACAGTTAAGTATATTTTATAATTTAAGTAAACTCAACTTATATATAGTATATTTTATATTATGTATTTCAAATTAAAATGAACACTTGATGATTATATTCAGTAACACAAAGTTAGTAATGACATTATTATAGATACTTACACCTAAGTATTTTCTGTAGGAAAAAAACGCTTTATTAGTACCTAGCATAAACGATTAAAAATTCCACTTCAATATATGTATTAATTATGTATTTCGTCAACATTTTCCAAATCAAAAAATGAAAGGTTTTCGAAAGTGAATAAAAAAGATTGTTAGTATCACTTAAAAATCTACTCATCATACAGTTTTGTTTTCAAAAATAGCATAAAGTATTTACAGAATATATATAACTGATTTTCAGATAACGAGATGCGATGAAATGCCGAATTTCATCTGTCAAATATGTTACACTCAATTGGAGAAAAGTTACCAGTTCCAGATGCGAGTAGTACAGACTGACAAAACACTGCGACGCAATCTACATCAACTGCGAACTTCTAACAAACAAATAATAACTGAATGTTCCATTCAAAGACCTTCTAAGGATCCTTTAATCCGTAATACTAATACAAATATCACCATGAAATCTGAATCTTTAGAAATTCAAGACGTGTTTTATATGAATGTTAACATGAAACAGGAGGTGCCGTCAAGTTATACTTTGGCGTACAAAATTAAAGAAAAATCGATAGATGATAAGTCAATTCCAACGGAATGTACTAATAACTCCATAGACACTTTATCTAAGGGCGACGACGATATTGTAATCAGGTATAAAAACTCAGAGATCGAAGAACAAATAGAGAAATTCACAGGTCTTTATTGTGAACGTGAAGATGGAAACAAAAAAACCTTGGCAGATCACAAAAACCATGAAATATCAAATAAAATGAAGTATAAGTGTGATATTTTATATAATCACAAAAAGGCACAAACGGGTGAAAAACTTTATCATTGCGACGTTTGTAATAAGTGTTTCAGCGATTCAACTAATTTGAGAATACACCAGCGCCTACATACTGATAGGAATCAATATCAGTGTGACGTTTGTAATAAGTGTTTTAGCATATTAGGTAATTTGAAAAAGCATCAGCGCTTACATACTGGTGAGAAACCATACCAGTGTAACATTTGTAATAAATGTTTCAGCATATTAGGTAATTTGAAAAAACACCAACGCGTACATACTGGTGAGAAGCCGTATCAATGTGACGTTTGTAATAAGTGTTTCAGCATATTAGGTAATTTGACAAAGCACCAGCGCGTACATAATGGTGAAAAGCGATATCAGTGTGACATTTGTAATAAGAGTTTCTCCCAGTTAAGCAGTTTAAATAGCCACAAGCGTAAACATTATTTAGATGTTTAGTTCGATATTATGTTTTGTAGTGCCATTTGTCTAATATAAAAACAAGTTATAATCTGTACGTTCAGGTATCTTCCGTGACAGAATATGTTAAGATAAATCAGCCCAGTAAGCCTGCACAGTGCACACGTATCTTACAAAAATTCCGAACTTAGATTTTTTGACGCAGATATTTTAACTTCCCACCTCTACTATGGTAGGGAAGTAGGTAATGGATTTTGTCCGAAAAAAATATTTCGAGATTTTAACAGATCTTCATGTTTTGAGACCCTAGCAATCGTTTAAGATCATTTTCTGACTGATGTCTGTATGGGTGTGTGTGTATGTGGTCAATTTTTCGCCTTCGATATCGTAAAAACGGAACAACATACGGCCATGCCGATTGTTCTATTGTGTTTATCAGCCTTTAACTTAGATCTGATTAGATTTTGAGTCAAATCGCTTCAGTGGATCCTGAGATTTTAAGAAAAACGCTCTCAATGTCACGTATTAACATAGGTAGAAAAAATATAAATGAATTCTAGATGTTATAATATGAAAAAAATGTAAATATTTTTTTTCTCTAAAATGTACAATTTTCGAGAAAAAAAATATTTTACTAAAAAAAATAAAAATTGTACGTAAAAGGTAAGCATGATTTTTGCTTATTAAGCTAGCCATCAGTAGATCACTAAACAAAAAAGAGGGCCATGCTTTTTTTCAAAGAATAAAAAAAAGAGTGTTTATTTTTTGCAAATATTTACTAGGTGGGAAGTATAGGACTGGTCATCAGTCGAATTTTTTTTAAATGTATTGAACCTAAAAACACCATATTCCCAAAATATTTGTTTGTACGTTTTCCACCCCCGCGATTTTTATGGGTGAGTTGCTTTTAATTGAATATCTCCCATATTTTTAACTTGACAGCAAAACTTCCAAAAGGTAAGTTGTAGAGCATAATATTTTCTATATTAGGTATAAAGTTGTTTTACATTATTGTAAAACAGTTATTTAATGCAAAAATACCGCAAAAAAGACCCAAGGCAAAGGGTTGAAAGGCGCTTTTTCGACTTTTTACTCATTTTCGCGGCAAATTTGGTGGCACATTTAAATGGGAAAGTTTTTCGTCACACAATTCCCTACAAATTGGTATCTTTAAGAATGTAGGTTCGATGAACGGTTGTATTTGATAATAACGAGAGAATCGCAGTCGTTCAATTTTGCAATCAGACAACAATTGACTCGCTCCTCGCCTAAACAATATGCAAAAACAATTTATAAAAATATGTATTTGAATACAAATAACAAATATTTTCATTGATAAGTATTTCAAAAATCAAATAAAATACTATAAAAGTATTTAAATACGTATCTAAATACTTTTTCTCATATACTTTGCTATCTACTTCATTTAGCTTTCATTGGTTTTACCTAGCAGATGACGTCAGACGTGTGAGGGGCTGTGCGCGTTGGCATACCGTTGTAAGTGTATCTCTATATTAGCACCAAACAAGTTGAACACATGCATATTGTAGAGAAACTCAAAAGCTACAACTTTTGTCATCACCATTTTTCGCCCCGATTGACCGTTTTGTTGTAAAATCGAAAAAACCGTTTCCACCCCCACCAGTTTCCGACTGGTTGAGTTACCACTAACTCAACCAGCCGGAAACTGGGAATTTCGGGTTCAAGTCCTACTGATTTTTTCCTTGTATATCTTAATTGTTTGACGTTTAACATCACGATGGCAGGTTGCCGACTGATTATGTTAAGAAAAGTATTTGCTTGTGGAATGGCTACTGTCTATTTAATAATTATTATATTATAACCACTGTAATGGACAGGTTCGGTTTACTCTCCAGATACTTCAAACACGTCGTTTGACAGTCAATACTTGTTCTTTATTTTACAATCTTCTTATACATTGTCCTTACGTCTAATTGCTATGTACACACACTATCCTACACTATTCTAATACATAGTGCTTACCTTCAAGATATATTCACACTATCCTTATATATACACCTTATCCTAATATATACAGTCTACTCTCCCCTACTACTCTAGGTCAGTAAACACTGCTTACATCATTTGCTACAATACTTCGGAATGCTTACTGTCAGCACATTCCACAAATAATAATAAACAGTATTTATTGATTGTTTACCAAACTAATATAATATTACTAATTACTACACTACACCTTCCCCGAATTTTTTAAAATAAAACATATCTACGAGATGTGTTTTGTTTTTACAAAACTAATATAATATTACTACATTACTACACTATATTTATGTCTTTGACAACTTTTACATTTTTTTTTTTTTTTTTTTTAACGAAATTTGTTACATCTTTAAAAAAATTAGTACATTTTTATATTATTTACCATTCTATGTATACCTGCATGTCCACTGGTTGATAATAATTGAAAATCATTTAACATTAACTTCTTTGTATCTTTGTCATTTACTTGTTGTGCTCCTTTACAATATATATTTTGAGTTATTTCCTATCGCACTTGCTAAATTTTTCACTATCTGTGTATTTTCTTTATTTATGCTAATATATATTTCTGTAATATTCACTTTTTTACAACATTCTCCCAATTCTTTCGACAATACGTCTCGCGTGAGTGTCGATCAAGTAAAAGGGTTTATTAAAATCGATAAAAGAGACGGGACTTATTTAAAACATCACTCTTCCAATTCTCTCAACAATACGTCTCGCGTGAGTGCCGATCGAGAATTCATTAAAAAAAATCAAAACTACCCGCTCTAATTTATATTATTTGTCTAGCACAATTATTTTCAATCAACTTTCTTCTTTATTTTCATATCTTATTAAAAAATCTCCTTTTTAAACTTATTACAGAAATACTCATTTAACATTTTCTGGCTATAACTCCATAATTTCATTAGTATGATTATTAATTGAATTCAAAAAATTAATTTATTCTCTATTCAATATTACAGACAAAGTGTTGTTATCAAAGTTTAAAATGCCCCCTTATCTTGTAAAAAAAAATTTTTTCCTCAAAACTCAATGCGTATCCCATGATAATTTCTTAAGTATATGAAATTTTCTTAGATACTTATGCATAAAATAAAGCTATCATATTCTCCAAATTTACAATATTCCCAAGAGTATTTGTCTGGAAAATGTTTATTTTACTTGTTATTTGATTTTCATTCTCACCTATCTTTCAACCAATATTACCAATTGAAATTATGTTTCTACTAATTCAATTTAAAATTTCTGTCCCATATAATTTACTTAATCACCTATTTTGCATATTTTAATTGTTTATACTAAAAAAAATTTCTTCAATAATCTAATTTTAATGCTTATATCGCAAAAAAAATTTTTCACTTACATTGTACCTTTTCTACGTATTTAATGTACTTATGTTAGTGTTTTTGCTTTTGTCGACGCGTCTATAATTTACAATAAATAAATAAAGAAATTTTTGCTGAGCGTTGTTTTGTCTATACTCGTAGTTATTATTACTAATTTGTATATAATTCTTAGCTAATCTATTAATTATTTTACGAACATTATTAACATTATTATAATTCCTAGCTAATCTATAAATTATTGTACGAACATTATTAACATTATTATAATTCTTAGCTAATCTATTAATTATTTTACGAACATTATCAACATTATATTATTATTATTATTATATTTTTTATACCTGACTATCTTTGTTCACTTGCGCTGTTGAAGTAATATTGATCCATAGCTAGTAGTCTCTCAGTTGTTGCCACTTGCCGGCTTATGAACTGCCTCTTTTTGCGTTTCTTCTTGGCTCCCATGTTGTCCAATTTTAACGATTAAATCTTCAGATTTCCATGTTGTACTGTACCCGTTTGGCACAACTGGCAAGGATCGCCATGTAATGGACAGGTTCGGTTTACTCTCCAGATACTTCAAACACGTCGTTAGACAGTCAATACTTGTTCTTTATTTTACAATCTTCTTATACATTGTCCTTACGTCTAATTGCTATGTACACACACTATCCTACACTATTCTAATACATAGTGCTTACCTTCAAGATATATTCACACTATCCTTATATATACACCTTATCCTAATATATACAGTCTACTCTCCCCTACTACTCTAGGTCAGTAAACACTGCTTACATCATTTGCTACAATACTTCGGAATGCTTACTGTCAGCACATTCCACAAATAATAATAAACAGTATTTATTGATTGTTTACCAAACTAATATAATATTACTAATTACTACACTACACCACAAAAAACTTAACTCATTGTTGTATTTAATATCAGAGAAGTTTTTATTTATCAAATTAAAGGTGTGCCTAATAATCAAGATTTAATTTAACGTATTTTTTAGTGTTTCGTGCAAGCTAAACACTTGGAATCACTTCGGTGTCCGTCCGTCTGTCTGTAACAGGATATTTTCTCTGACACTATTTGATGTAAAAATTTGAAATTTGGCACAGAGATAGAGTGTGGTGGCCCAATCACAGACGTGAAGTACCTATAAAAAGTTGAATTGCGATTCAGGGAGTTAATTTTTTATACCCAAAACAAGCTTTCACTACTGTGGTTAAATCCTCTAAAATTGGTCATTTTCCTCCCAAGTGTATTAGTCCGGGAGTTTGCGTTGCATTTTAGGTAGTGTTTTATGCCGATCGATTGTTATCTTTTTCGATAAATCTGATATGACTAATAAGTAAACCAAGCGTCAGCTGGCGCACCCGCGGTGGGTGTGGGTGTGAGAGGCTGCGAAAGTGGTAAAAAAAATGTTTTTTTAAGTAATAGTACGCCGGCTGAAACTTGTTTTTATAAATAGTTGACATCATTGTGAGTTGAAAAATAATCGTCAGCTGCATCGTGGAAGGGGGATAGTGTGTTTGCTGACCGCATGAACTTGTAAAAAAACATGTAAAATATTGCGTATTTCACTTTTTTGCACTGACAGCAGCTGAGACAATTTCGTTACCTAGGATTATGATCATATCGCTATCATAATCCTAGGTAACGTAATTGTCTCAGCTGCTGTCAGTGTAAAAAAGTGAAATGCGCGATATTTTACGTGTTCATCGGACCAGCAGACGCACAATCCCCCTTCCACGATGTAGCTGATGATCATTTTTCATCTCACAATAATGTCAACTATTTATAAAAACAAATTTCAGCCGGCATACTATTACTTAAAATTTTTTTTTACCACTTTCGCAGCCTCTCACACCCAAACCCATCGCTACTTGAGCAGCTGACGGTCGGTTTACTGATTAGTTGTACGAGATCAACTACCGATATCAAAATCAGCCGGCTTACTATGATCTTTTCATTTGCAACATGAAAATGTTTGTCAGTTGTCAACATTCTCTTAATAATTAGTAATTTCTTTTGTTTAGGTTGTTCGTGACCTAGGTTTTATGATACCCGATTTGCTGCATACAGTACTGCCAGTATTGGGATCCGTCAGATAGGTGGAGCTTAAAAAACATGGCGCAGAGGGGGGGAAATTTCATATACGGGGTATACTTTTGCGTGTAATTGTATGATTTTCAAAGTGATAAGAAATGATAAATATAAGTGCAATTTGTGATTGGGCCGGTACAAATCCTAAACAAAGAAATTTCGTTGAAGGAGAACGCATTCTCAAAGCCGGGCATATTATAAAATGTCGGAAATATAACGAGAAAAATGCATGCTAAATGAACTGTCAAAAGTAGTAATCTTTACGACATATTGCTTAAAAACATCAAAATTAAAAGAAAATCTCCACGAAATTAATCATCCGCGTTCAATGCGCATTTAAGGCTGCGTTAGGTGAATAATGTAAACACATAACTGTAACATAATAAGTTATATTGTAATAAGTAGGTAAGTTATTAACCTCAAAATATTTGTATACAAAGTTAATCCTATAAATTTGTGAGTTGAAAAATATCGGGAGAAAATGTTCAGTTACAACAGTCGTCAGACGCAAAATACCTAGAAAAAATACCGAACTACTATTACTAAGTTTGTAGGTCGGTAGTTAAAAACACGATCTTAATTTTTTTTCTCCTTCGAAGGATGGCACATAAGTTAGGGAGTTCTTAAATACTGCCTTTCCTTATCCTACACGGTGGATTCGTCGTGGGGGAAATACAGCTCAAGTTCCCCAGTCTTGTCTCCTAATCATTTTTCCAATCAATTGAGATTTAAGGGTTTATGATATCTAAATATTGGAAGTTTCTTAAACGTCCACATCAAAGATGGTTAATAGGGTGGAACTTAAAAATCAACTTAATTTTTTTTATTCTAATAGCGTGGAAAAGTTGCCTTTTGTGATCCTAAATAAGCAACCAAAATTTTAAAATATTCAAAAAATATCTTCAGGTGCCCCAAGCTGAATAAAATTTGAAGATTGCTTGATAAGTTGATTCAAGTTTATTACGTAGTTTTACCTCTAGTTGCAGGCTCCATGTCCCCGGCCCGACCACTTTCGAATTTTCAAATTTTTTTTACGCCATAATTTTGTGCTAGTTTTGTGCCGAATTGTGCCGTAAATAAAAAGTTTTGTGCCGCTTCCGTTTAGAAGTTATAAGCGATTTTCTTTGGTCGGGCTGGGGACATGCCAGCCCGACCACTTTCAAATTTTCAAATTTTTTTTACGCCATAATTTTGTGCTAGTTTTGTGCCGAATTGTGCCGTAAATAAAAAGTTTTGTGCTCCTTTCGTTTAGAAGTTATAAGCGGTTTAATTTGGTCGGGCTGGGGACATGCCAGCCCGACCACTTTAAAATTTTCCAATTTTTTTTACGCCATAATTTTGTGCTAGTTTTGTGCCGAATTGTGCCGTAAATAAAAAGTTTTGTGCCGCTTCCGTTTAGAAGTTATAAGCGATTTTCTTTGGTCGGGCTGGGGACATGCCAGCCCGACCACTTTCAAATTTTCAAAATTTTTTTACGCCATAATTTTGTGCTAGTTTTGTGCCGAATTGTGCCGTAAAAAAAAAGTTTTGTGCTGCTTCCGTTTAGAAATTATAAGCGAAAATCAAGTTTTTTTATCTACTAATGCATGTTTTGGGGGGGTCGTTATAAAATTTGGAATTATTTTTTTATCCCAGAGTACTTTCCTAGTCTTATGCCGAATCGTTCCGTAAATAAAAAGTTTTGTGCCGAATTGTGCAGTAAATAAAAAGTTTTGTGCCGCTTCCGTTTGGAAACTACAAGCGAAAATCAAGTTTTTTTTCTAATCACGCATGTCTCGGGGGTGCCGTTTTAAAATTTGGAATTTTTTTTGATGCCAGATTACTTTAATAGTTTTGTGCCGAATTGTGCCGTAAAGAAAAAGTTTTGTGCCGCTTCCGTCTGGAAACTATAAGTGAAAATCAAGTTTTTTTTTCTAATCACGCATGTCTCGGGGGTGTCGTTTTAAAATTTGGAATTTTTTTTTATGCCAGATTACTTTAATAGTTTTGTGCCGAATTGTGCCGTAAAAAAAAAGTTTTGTGCCGCTTCCGTCTAGAAACTATAAGCGAAAATCAAGTTTTTTTTTCTAATCACGCATGTCTCGGGGGTGTCGTTTTAAAATTTGGAATTTTTTTTATGCCAGATTACTTCAATAGTTTTGTGCCGAATTGTGCCGTAAATTAAAAGTTTTGTGCCGCTTCCGTCTGGAAACTATAAGCGAAAATCAAGTTTTTTTTTCTAATCACGCATGTCTCGGGGGTGCCGTTTTAAAATTTGGAATTTTTTTTGATGCCAGATTACTTTAATAGTTTTGTGCCGAATTGTGCCGTAAATAAAAAGTTTTGTGCCGCTTCCGTCTGGAAACTATAAGCGAAAATCAAGTTTTTTTTTCTAATCACGCATGTCTCGGGGGTGCCGTTTTAAAATTTGGAATTTTTTTTGATGCCAGATTACTTTAATAGTTTTGTGCCGAATTGTGCCGTAAAGAAAAAGTTTTGTGCCGCTTCCGTCTGGAAACTATAAGCGAAAATCAAGTTTTCTTTTCTAATCACGCATGTCTCGGGGGTACCGTTTTAAAATTTGGAATTTTTTTTGATGCCAGATTACTTTAATAGTTCTTTGCCGAATTGTGCCGTAAAGAAAAAGTTTTGTGCCGCTTCCGTCTGGAAACTATAAGCGAAAATCAAGTTTTTTTTTCTAATCACGCATGTCTCGGGGGTGCCGTTTTAAAATTTGGAATTTTTTTTGATGCCAGATTACTTTAATAGTTTTGTGCCGAATTGTGCCGTAAATAAAAAGTTTTGTGCCGCTTCCGTCTGGAAACTATAAGCGAAAATCAAGTTTTTTTTTCTAATCACGCATGTCTCGGGGGTGCCGTTTTAAAATTTGGAATTTTTTTTGATGCCAGATTACTTTAATAGTTTTGTGCCGAATTGTGCCGTAAATTAAAAGTTTTGTGCCGCTTCCGTCTGGAAACTATAAGCGAAAATCAAGTTTTTTTTTCTAATCACGCATGTCTCGGGGGTGCCGTTTTAAAATTTGGAATTTTTTTTGATGCCAGATTACTTTAATAGTTTTGTGCCGAATTGTGCCGTAAAGAAAAAGTTTTGTGCCGCTTCCGTCTGGAAACTATAAGCGAAAATCAAGTTTTCTTTTCTAATCACGCATGTCTCGGGGGTACCGTTTTAAAATTTTGAATTTTTTTTGATGCCAGATTACTTTAATAGTTTTGTGCCGAATTGTGCCGTAAAGAAAAAGTTTTGTGCCGCTTCCGTCTGGAAACTATAAGCGAAAATCAAGTTTTTTTTTCTAATCACGCATGTCTCGGGGGTGCTGTTTTAAAATTTGGAATTTTTTTTGATGCCAGATTACTTTAATAGTTTTGTGCCGAATTGTGCCGTAAAGAAAAAGTTTTGTGCCGCTTCCGTCTGGAAACTATAAGCGAAAATCAAGTTTTTTTTTCTAATCACGCATGTCTCGGGGGTGCCGTTTTAAAATTTGGAATTTTTTTTGATGCCAGATTACTTTAATAGTTTTGTGCCGAATTGTGCCGTAAAGAAAAAGTTTTGTGCCGCTACCGTCTGGAAACTATAAGCGAAAATCAAGTTTTTTTTTCTAATCACGCATGTTTCGGTGGTGCCGTTTTAAAATTTAGAATTTTTTTTGATGCCAGATTACTTTAATAGTTTTGTGTCGAATTGTGCCGTAAATAAAAAGTTTTGTGCCGCTTCCGTCTGGAAACTATAAGCGAAAATCAAGTTTTTTTTTCTAATCACGCATGTCTCGGGGGTGCCTTTATAAAATTTGGAATTTTTTTTGATGCCAGATTACTTTAATAGTTTTGTGCCGAATTGTGCCGTGAATAAAAAGTTTTGTGCCGCTTCCGTCTGGAAACTATAAGCGAAAATCAAGTTTTTTTTTCTAATCACGCATGTCTCGGGGGTGCCGTTTTAAAATTTGGAATTTTTTTTGATGCCAGATTACTTTAATAGTTTTGTGCCGAATTGTGCCGTAAAGAAAAAGTTTTGTGCCGCTTCCGTCTGGAAACTATAAGCGAAAATCAAGTTTTTTTTCAAATCACGCATGTCTCGGGGGTGCCGTTTTAAAATTTGGAATTTTTTTTGATGCCAGATTACTTTAATAGTTTTGTGCCGAATTGTGCCGTAAAGAAAAAGTTTTGTGCCGCTTCCGTCTGGAAACTATTAGCGAAAATCAAGTTTTTTTTTCTAATCACGCATGTCTCGGGGGTGCCGTTTTAAAATTTGGAATTTTTTTTGATGCCAGATTACTTTAATAGTTTTGTGCCGAATTGTGCCGTAAAGAAAAAGTTTTGTGCCGCTACCGTCTGGAAACTATAAGCGAAAATCAAGTTTTTTTTTCTAATCACGCATGTTTCGGTGGTGCCGTTTTAAAATGTGGAATTTTTTTTGATGCCAGATTACTTTAATAGTTTTGTGTCGAATTGTGCCGTAAATAAAAATTTTGTGCCGCTTCCGTCTGGAAACTATAAGCGAAAATCAAGTTTTTTTTTCTAATCACGCATGTCTCGGGGGTGCCTTTATAAAATTTGGAATTTTTTTTGATGCCAGATTACTTTAATAGTTTTGTGCCGAATTGTACCGTGAATAAAAAGTTTTGTGCCGCTTCCGTCTGGAAACTAGAAGCGAAAATCAAGTTTTTTTTTCTAATCACGCATGTCTCGGGGGTGCCTTTATAAAATTTGGAATTTTTTTTTATGCCAGATTACTTTAGTAGTTTTGTGCCGAATTGTGCCGTAAATAAAAAGTTTTGTGCCGCTTCCGTCTGGAAACTATAAGCGAAAATCAAGTTTTTTTTTCTAATCACGCATGTCTCGGGGGTGCCGTTTTAAAATTTGGAATTTTTTTTGATGCCAGATTACTTTAATAGTTTTGTGCCGAATTGTGCCGTAAAGAAAAAGTTTTGTGCCGCTACCGTCTGGAAACTATAAGCGAAAATCAAGTTTTTTTTTTCTAATCACGCATGTCTCAGGGGTGCCGTTTTAAAATTTGGAATTTTTTTTGATGCCAGGTTACTTTTATAGTTTTGTGCCGAATTGTGCCGTGAATAAAAAGTTTTGTGCCGCTTCCGTCTGGAAACTATAAGCGAAAATCAACTTTTTCAATATCTTCAGCCCGTTTAAAGAAAATCGCTCATAACTTCTAAACGGAAGGAGCACAAAACTTTTTATTTACGGCACAATTGGGCGCAAAACTATTACAGTGTAATCTGGCATCAAAAAAAATTCCAAATTTTAAAACGGCAACCCCGAGACAAGCGTGATTAGAAAAAAAAACTTGATTTTCGCTTATAGTTTCCAGACGGAAGCGGCATAAAACTTTTTATTTGTGGCACAATTCGGCACAAAACTATTAAAGTAATCTGGCATCAAAAAAAATTCCAAATTTTAAAACGGCACCCCCGAGACATGCGTGATTAGAAAAAAAAACTTGATTTTCGCTTATAGTTTCCAGACGGAAGCGGCACAAAACTTTTTATTTACGGCACAATTCGGCACAAAACTATTAAAGTAATCTGGCATAAAGAAAAATTCCAAATTTTATAAAGGCACCCCCGAGACATGCGTGATTAGAAAAAAAAACTTGATTTTCGCTTCTAGTTTCCAGACGGAAGCGGCACAAAATTTTTTATTTACGGCACAATTCGGCACAAAACTATTAAAGTAATCTGGCTTCAAAAAAAATTCCAAATTTTATAAAGGCACCCCCGAAATATGCGAGATTAGAAAAAAAAAATTGATTTTCGCTTCTAGTTTCCAGACGGAAGCAGCACAAAACTTTTTATTTACGGCACAATTCGGCACAAAACTATTAAAGTAATCTGGCATCAAAAAAAATTCCAAATTTTATAAAGGCACCCTTGAGACATGCGTGATTAGAAAAAAAACTTGATTTTCGCTTATAGTTTCCAGACGGAAGCGGCACAAAACTTTTTATTTACGGCACAATTCGGCACAAAACTATTAAAGTAATCTGGCATCAAAAAAAATTCCAAATTTTAAAACGGTACCCCCGAGACATGCGTGATTAGAAAAAAAACTTGATTTTCACTGATAGTTTCCAGACGGAAGCGGCACAAAACTTTTTATTTACTGCACAATTCGGCACAAAACTATAAAAGTAATCTGGCATCAAAAAAAATTCCAAATTTTAAAACGGTACCCCCGAGACATGCGTGATTAGAAAAAAAAACTTGATTTTCGCTGATAGTTTCCAGACGGAAGCGGCACAAAACTTTTTATTTGTGGCACAATTCGGCACAAAACTTTTAAAGTAATCTGGCATCAAAAAAAATTTCAAATTTTAAAACGGCACCCCCGAGACATGCGTGATTAGAAAAAAAAACTTGATTTTCGCTTATGGTTTCCAGACGGAAGCGGCACAAAACTTTTTTTTACGGCACAATTCGGCACAAAACTATTAAAGTAATCTGGCATCAAAAAAAATTCCAAATTTTATAAAGGCACCCCCGAGACATGCGTGATTAGAAAAAAAAACTTGATTTTCGCTTATAGTTTCCAGACGGAAGCGGCACAAAACTTTTTCTTTACGGCACAATTCGGCACAAAACTATTAAAGTAATCTGGCATCAAAAAAAATTCCAAATTTTAAAACGGCACCCCCGAGACATGCGTGATTAGAAAAAAAAACTTGATTTTCGCTTATGGTTTCCAGACGGAAGCGGCACAAAACTTTTTATTTACGGCACAATTCGGCAAAAAACTATTAAAGTAATTGGCATCAAAAAAAATTCTAAATTTTAAAACGGCACCCCCGAGACATGCGTGATTAGAAAAAAAACCTTGATTTTCGCTTATGGTTTCCAGACGGAAGCGGCACAAAACTTTTGATTTACGGCACAAAACTAATTAAGTAATCTGGCATCAAAAAAAATTCCAAATTTTAAAACGGCACCCCCGAGACATGCGTGATTAAAAAAAAAAACTTGATTTTCGCTTATAGTTTCCAGACGGAAGCGGCACAAAACTTTTTATTTACGGCACAATTCGGCACAAAACTTTTAAAGTAATCTGGCATCAAAAAAAATTCCAAATTTTAAAACGGCACCCCCGAGACATGCGTGATTAGAAAAAAAAACTTGATTTTCGCTTATAGTTTCCAGACGGAAGCGGCACAAAACTTTTTATTTACGGCACAATTCGGCACAAAACTTTTAAAGTAATCTGGCATCAAAAAAAATTCCAAATTTTAAAACGGCACCCCCGAGACATGCGTGATTAGAAAAAAAAACTTGATTTTCGCTTATAGTTTCCAGACGGAAGCGGCACAAAACTTTTTATTTGTGGCACAATTCGGCACAAAACTTTTAAAGTAATCTGGCATCAAAAAAAATTCCAAATTTTAAAACGGTACCCCCGAGACATGCGTGATTAGAAAAAAAAACTTGATTTTCGCTGATAGTTTCCAGACGGAAGCGGCACAAAACTTTTTATTTGTGGCACAATTCGGCACAAAACTATTAAAGTAATCTGGCATCAAAAAAAATTCCAAATTTTAAAACGGCACCCCCGAGACATGCGTGATTAGAAAAAAAAACTTGATTTTCGCTTATGGTTTCCAGACGGAAGCGGCACAAAACTTTTTATTTACGGCACAATTCGGCACAAAACTATTAAAGTAATCTGGCATCAAAAAAAATTCCAAATTTTAAAACTACATCCCCGAGACATGCGTGATTAGAAAAAAAAACTTGATTTTCGCTTATAGTTTCCAGACGGAAGCGGCACAAAACTTTTTATTTACGGCACAATTCGGCACAAAACTATTAAAGTAATCTGGCATCAAAAAAAATTCCAAATTTTAAAACAGTACCCCCGAGACATGCGTGATTAGGAAAAAAAACTTGATTTTCGCTTATCGTTTCCAGACGGAAGCGGCACAAAACTTTTTATTTAAGGCACAATTCGGCACAAAACTATTAAGGTAATCTGGCATCAAAAAAAATTCCAAATTTTAAAACGGCACCCCCGAAACATGCGTGATTAGAAAAAAAAACTTGATTTTCGCTTATAGTTTCCAGACGGTAGCGGCACAAAACTTTTTCTTTACGGTGTAGTGTAATAATTTAGCAATAATTATATTAATTGTAAACATCAATAAATACTGTTTATTATTATTTGTATACGGAATGTGATGACAATGCACATTCCAAAGTATAACAATAATTGTTGGCAAATGAAGTAAACAGTGTTTATTGACTGTAAATATATATAAGGCAACGAACCTTGATTAGGGAGTTAGTGTGTATATAGCTTAGATGTAAGCACTATGTATAAGAAGATTGTAAAATAAAGAACAAGTGTTGACTGTCTAACGACGTGTTTGAAGTATCTGAAGAGTAAACCGAACCTGTCCATTACATGGCGACCCTGCCAGTTGTGCCAAACCAAGGGCACAGTGATGGAGTAATGAAAAATTGAAGAGTGCAACATGGGGAGCTCCGAATCGAAAGAAGAGGTCATCATAGCGCAAACGGCGGCAAGCGGTCCAATAAACGCCCAAGTTAACGGCCAAAAAGGATTTACAAGGACGGAGTATCTACTGGTCATACTCATCATACTGGTAGCAGCAATCGCGTTAGACATTGCAAGAAGGAAATGCAAGAGAGCCATAAAAACAACGGTGAGAAAAGAAGTGAACAAGCAAGACCTGCGCAATGTACAAGTCACAGCATAAAATCAACGCACAGACCAACACCATGATTTGAAGTAAGGTTATACAGTAGTTAATTATATACAGGTTAAGTAATGTTCAGTAAAAATTTAAACGAAATATATAACAAATTAGCAGATATAAGAAAATATTTAGTAAAGATAGGTCCAGAAAGGAGAAAAGGGGACATTTTAAATAAAAAATTAGAAGAGGCTGAGGCCGCGGTAATACCGTTAAACGATATAATCAGACAGGTAAACTTAGGAATAGAAAAATCAGAGCTAGGTGAGGACGAAGTAAAAATTATTAAAGACATTTATAGAAATATACAACAAATTCACTTAGATATAAAGAAATTTAAGCTCGAACGCGGGAACAATTTTGACTGGAAAATGGCTGAATTTGATTTAAAAATAGCAATAAGCCTTTTGCCAGTCATGGACGGCAGCGAAGGAAAGACTAAACAGCTTATAGACGCCATAGAATTATACGACGCCATGTTGAATGATAATAGCAAGCCATTACTCATTAAATTTATTTTAAAAACAAGACTTACACCTAACGCGAAACTAAGACTAAATCCCACATACAACACGACACAATCACTAATTGCAGACATTAGGAAATATTTATTAACAAATAAATCCGATGTAGCACTACAAATAAAATTACACCGTACAACACAAGGAGACAGGTCTATAGAACAATTCGGTAAAGAAATAGAAGAACTTATGGTAGACCTAACAACGA
>CM077526.1:18846273-18983477 GCA_039654895.1 Mongoloraphidia duomilia
TTATAGGTATTTTAAACACAATTACTGTCTAAATATTTTCATTTGTAATTTTATTTAGTTTTTGTATCTTTTTCTTTGGTTCATAACTTTTAAATTGATGAAAAAATATTTAGTTCTTTTTATTTGAAGCTGATAATTTAAGAAATTGATTTTAATGAAAATTTTAATTTAAACTATAAATAATTATTAATTAATTCAACAATGAATTTTTTTTAATCCACAAGCCATCCACTAGGTAGTGAATAGTATTTCTTAAAATATCAGGCGATATATTATACTATCATGATTGTTAAACGTCAAACGATTGTTATAAGATATATAAGGAAAAAATCAGAAGCCACTGTCGGGACTTTAACCCGAAATTCCCAGTTTCCGGCTGGTTGAGTTGCCACTTATTCGCACAGTGCCCCGAAAGTGAAATCTGTTCATTCCCCATATATACCTTTCGGGGCACTGAACAGATTTCACTTTCGGGGCACTGTGCGAGTTAGTGGCAACTCAACCTGCCGGAAACTGCGAATTTCGGGTTCAAGTCCCGACAGTGGCTTCTGATTTTTTCCTTATATATCTTATAACAATCGTTTGACGTTTAACAATCATGATGGCATAATATGTTGACTGATATGTTAAGAAATACTATTCACTACCAGCTAGTGGATGGCTTGTGGATTAAAAAAAATTCATTGTTGAATTAATTAATAATTATTATATTGTTGTCCACAATTACCTAACTCATATATTGTTATTTATTTAAACTATAAAAATGAAGTTATAATAAAAATATATAGAAGCGAACAATATTGAAAAGAAAATAATTTAAACATGAAATAACAGACCAACTAAGTAAACACAATTAAACTAAGATAGAAACTTTTCTGAACTAAAGAAATTAAAAAATAACTATAAGAAAACTACGCAAAGTACAATTTTAACAACGTTTATAATCACTGAAAAATGAAAATTCAAATGCAACATTTATAGAAAACGATTAACAATTGGGCAAAGGGTGGTAACCGATGACGTCACAGTCTACTACACCCGTCCTTTCACCCGTCTGGCCTAGCGTCATTTTACAAACAATGTAACGCCCAACCTATAATATTCTACTAACCTTGCCTGTAAGTAACATTATATTAGTCACTTAAAATTACTGTAAAAAAATACCAGTTATTTAGGTATAATCCATAATTTTCACATAAAAAAATATGTTTGCCATACACACTACAACATAGCTACTTTCGATGTATGTATAGCGGTCTTTAATGAGTCATTTAACAGGCAGGTGTGCGGAAAGTGTTTTACTTACCGCACTATACGCCTGCGTGCGCCTGCCATTACTTAATCACGAAATTCACGACATACTGTAGAAGTAAGGATGGCGACGCAAATGAACTGTCAACATTTTTTGAAAATGAAGTGAAAAGTAGGCTACCGCTCGTTTTTACATACTGTCATTCCTCGTCGAAATATAGTCCATTACACAAATAGATATATAATTTAGGTACTATTTGGCAACTGTTCAGTAATCACACTCCCTGATACTATTTCTTGCTTGTGTAACAATTTATGTTTCTTTAGATAATTTGATACCCTAAAACACATTGTACACACGTCACACTGGTACGGTTTCTCCCCCGTATGTATTAATTTATGACACTTAAGCGCACTTACTTGTCTAAAATACTTGTTACAAATCTCACACTGGTACGGTTTTTCTCCTGTATGAATTAATTTATGCATTTTTAAACGACTAGAATTTCGGAAGTACATTTTACAAACGTCACACTGGTATGGTTTCTCCCCTGTATGAATTAATTTATGACACTTAAGAGCACTTACTTGTCTAAAACACTTGTTACAAATGTCACACTGGTACGGTTTCTCTCCTGTATGAATTAATTTATGCATTTTTAAACGGCTTGGACTTCGAAAGTACATTTTACAAATGTCGCATTGGTATGGTTTTTCACCTGTATGTGTTAATTTATGAACTTTTAGTGATTGTGACTGTCTAAAATATTGTTTACAAACGTCACACTGGTAAGGTTTCTGTCCGGTGTGTATTAATTTATGCGCTTTCAAATTACTTATTTTTTGGAAATACGTGTTACAAACGTCACATTGGTGCAGTTTCTCTTCTGTATGAATTAATTTATGACTTTTTAAACTGCTAAACTCTCTAAAACACTGTTCACAAACATCACATCGATACGGTTTCCCTTCTGGATGTTTTAATTGATGACTCTTTAAATTATTTAATTTTCTAAAACTCCGTTGACAAATATCACACTTATACGGTTTCTCTCCTGTATGAATAAGTTTATGACTCTTTAAATAACTTTGTCCTCTGAAATATTTTTTGCAAACGTCACACTGGTATGGTTTCTCTCCGGTATGTATTAATTTATGACATTTTAAATGACCTACTCGTCTAAAACACATTTTGCATATGTCACATTGGTATGGTTTTTCATAATTAATGTTTTGATCCACTTTAGTGTCGTGAATATTTGTCTTTGTGCCTTCATAGATGGTTTTATTATTAATGACGTTAAACAAATGATTGTCTGGTACGTCACCAACATTTTTGGGGTTTGTGTAAAAATCTATAGAGGTTACATGGATATCATTCACTGGCTCTTCTTTAATATAAACTTCTTCAAACTGATTTATGCAGGAACTCGTATCAGTTATTTCTAAAGTTTCATTTTTAACGGTGAAATCTGTAAAAGGTTTTGGTTTGGGACTTTCAAGATCCTTAGAATTTTGAATGACACATTCATGCTCAGTTTTTGTCTCACAAAAATTCTTATTCTGTGTATCCGCTTTAGTGTGTTTAAAACTATTTTCACTGCTAGCATCGTTACATGAACCGTGCATTACGCCATCAAGACCTTCATATTTTATTGAAATTGCCTGGATATCATTAATCGGTTCTTCTTTAATTTGAACGATACTAATATCTTCAGATTTCACAGATATTTTTTCATTTATGTTGTTACCAGCACTTAAATAAGTAGGTGTCTTTTGTTTCTGCTGGTTGATATCCATTTTAAAGACATAAATATGCGGCCACCACTGCGTAATATCTGGTTTCAATTAGTGCAATGATATTATTATATGGCAGTCTGTTAGAAATCAAAATATTATTTTAATTTATACATATTACCTGAACCGGGGCACACTCTATTTTTGCATTAGTACATTTTTCTTCCAGCTTGGACAAACACAATAATTTCATAACTATTCTATTACGCACATAAATTTGGAATAATCAAGATAAAAATAAAAATAGGAAGAAATCCTTTCCAAAAATTTTTTTTAAAATCATTTATTAAGCGCTTTCGGAACTTAGTCCATCTTCAGAATAACAAGATTTTATATAAAAAATCTTGTTATTCTGAAGATGGACTAAGTTCCGAAAGCGCTTAATAAATGATTTTAAAAAAAATTTTTGGAAAGGATTTCTTCCTATTTTTATTTTTATTTTTACAATAATTTCAACCACCCAGAAAGATCTTAAAATGTGAACAGACCCTGTTGTCACTTAAATTTGGTGTAACAAGCCACTTGGTTCATGGGAGGGGGTGAGTTGGCAACACTGAGCACAGATTCTTCGATAGTTAAAACTTTTAAGTTACAACTTACAATACCTTAGTGATGGGCGATACGAGATATTTTAGTCGATTGTCTCGATTGTTCAAACATCTCGATTACTCTCTTTTTTGTAGGAAATTTTATACTCTACAAAATTACTAGAATGCAATTTTGTCCTATCTAGCGTGGTTCTCACACAAATTTGAGTGAGAGTTGAAAAAACACATTTTTAACGATTTTTTTTTTCCACTTTGAGAACGCTATTTAGGGAGGCAGTTATTTTGAGTAATTTTGGTTCAGAGTATCCTGACCCGATACATTTTCGATAATTTTGCGAAAGAACGAGTTATCGCGAAGTTGCCAGTTGAGTAAAAAAATAGGGGTGGGTTGTAGGTCTATTTAGCGCGTTCCCGAGCGAGAACCGTTCATCGAACTCTTAAAGATACCAATTTGTAAGGAATTGAGTGACGAAAAACTTTCCCTTAAATATGTCACCTAATTTGCCGCTAAAATGGGTAAAAAGTCGAAAAAGCGCTTTTCAACCCCTTGCCTTGGGCCTTTTTTGCGGTATTTTTGCACTAAATAACTGTTTTACTATAATGTAAAACAACGTATAATATAAGAAATATTATGCTCTACAACTTCCCTTTTAGAAATTTTGCCGTAAACTTAAAAATATGGGAGGTATTCAATAAAAACCAACTCACCCATAAAAATCGCGGGGGTGGAAAACGTACAAACAAATATTTTGGGAATATGCTGTTTTTAGGTTAATACATTTAAATGAAAATAATTGCGTCAAAAAATTTAAGGTCGGAATTTTTGTAGGAGAAGGTAGGGAATTTTGAACAGGTTTGTTGGGCTAGTAGGTAACTATTAGTGCCGTCAAGTCGCGGTATCTTCCTTTAGACCCTCACCATTTAAATTCTCACTCTATTAACTAACATTTTTGTGTATCTACGTAACCCACACCTTGCAGATTTATTGTGTTCCCCTATTCATCAGTTTTTTTGTCATCCTCAAATGAAAATAACATTCTTAGTTTTTCATTTATTTAATTTTGTTAACGTTTCAAAGTGCTGTTTTTCAAAACCACTCAATATATTAATTTTAAATTTCTATTAATTTTCTTTTAAAAAACCTTGTTTAAAGTTTACCGTTCGCCTAAAATAAATTTAATTTAAAGTTTACAAAAATATGTGAAATATTGCATCATGGATTCCTGCAGTCGATCATGGTTAGTAGTCCATTGAAATCTTATATTAGGCTTTCAATTATAAAATCTATTGATGAGAACGAATTTTTTCTGGGATGAGACCCTAGATCGATTTTTGCCGTCCAAAACTTCTTTTCTGTCAACCAAATGCAAAACAACTCCCGTTCCACTCGATCCCTTTCCGGAATTACGTCATCGACTTTTTTAATGACTCCCCCAATTTTTAGACTTGGGTAGATTATTAAATTCTGATTTTGATGTTACCCTAATCCTATCCAACCAAGAACATAATACCTACAAAGTACAAACATATTACACGGCGCGTGTAGTGACACGCCTGGCGTGTGGAGTGCGGAGTGACACGCCGATAACGATTACACGGCGTGTGGAGTGACAAGTTTCGCACCATTTCGCGCCGCGTGCGGTAGTTCAGTTCAAAATGACCAGGCGTCGAGAACGGATGCTCGGTTGTGCAGCAGCTTGTTATATTTTGTTGAACAGTGATGATTTCTCACAAAAGAAGAAAAGAAAAAGACGGTGGTGGATGGGGTCGCACAACAAAAGTCGGTCTATGTTATTAATTCGTTTGACCACGACATGTTGACACTTCCAAAGCTAAATCACTACTGAATTAAACACCATAATCTCGCGCCAGGAGCGTTACTCCACACGCCGTGTGATTGCCTACCCGAGTCTCCCCACTCCGCGCGCGGCGTGTTTCCTTTGAACTGTGCAAAATTTACCGCCAGCTCACGGGACTCGGCACGCCGCGCGAAGTCCGTCGCGGCGACCCCATTACACGGCGTGTCATTCCACACGTCGTGTAATGGTACCTTAACAGCTACCTAAGGCTAAGAGACTGTCACATCAACTTATAAGCGATTAAGTTGACGTGATTGTAAGGGCTCTTTCCCACGGACGTCCAGTTCTGCGGGAACGGTTTTTTACAGGATCCCGCAAAACGCACTTTGTGTTCACGCGGCAGTATCCCGTTTTTTGCAGTACGGTTTGCATCCTGTTTTCTCGGTACAGAAACGAACGAGCTATATAGACAAATTTGAGACGTGATGGACGTGAACACGCTTGTGACATTGTATTGGTATTATCGCCGCCGCCGGCAGTGTAAAAAAAGAAAATTTTGGGTTCACCCAATTCTGAAACAACGATCGGAATACCATACCAATATGAGAAGTGAGCACTGCGCGGCGAGGCGAGGCGCGAGCACGCACGAACAGGCAGCGGCGGTCGAGGTGGGGCGAGCACCTCCCCCGCTCCACATCCAGCAAAATGCAGGAAGCTGCTAGTCTGAACACTTCTATTAAACTATACTTGCAATTAAACTGGATCCTGTTTTTACTGGATCCTGTTTAGTGACAAAACCGAATAGCAAATTCGAACGGAACGGTTTTTTGCCGGACACATGTAAACGGGATGTTCGTGTGAATGTTAGTATTGAAACACGTACACTACTAAACGGGATCCTGCAAAAAACAGGACCCGCAAAAAACGGGATGTTGTCGTGGGAAAGGGCTCTAAAGGGAGCACAATCGATGCCAGCGTGAGCTACGGATAATTCAGTTACTTCTGGCCGATGTTTTGTACTTTCGGCGTATCAAATACACGTCGTGTGATTTTAATTTAAAGTTATTAATCAATAATACATAAGAATACATTTTTTGAGAGAGATCTGACGTGTAAATTTTGTATAATTATTTTTGAAAATTGGATATTTACCATATAATCAGTAGGGAATCTCGTGTGAGTAGCACATTTTTATATGATTTAACTGCAACTGCTATAGATAAAAATACAAAAAAACTGTTATTTGTAATCAATCTCGTAGACTAATGTAAAAATTACAAAAAATGTATTCTGACGTGCAGTTCTGAAGATATTGTAAACCATAGGGTAAATTCAATTTAATCCAGGGTCATAGGGCCGTATTCATAAAGAGTCGATAACTAATTTAACAGGTAGATCAGACTGATAAACTATCTAATGGTCCGATTTGGTATTCACAAACACCATTTAGGGTTATCGAATGTTTAAATCGTCCGATAAGTTACAGGTAGAAATACCCTACTGTTAAATTATTTATTAGGTAGATTTAACAAGGAAAGAAATACCTACTTTAAACATTATTCCGTTTCATTTTAACAAATAATTCAACATGGCTGCTATTATTCGGATAGATCACGTCATGTTGACAGTTCGAATAATTGAATATTCAAATAATCGAATATTTTCAAAATAGATTTATTTAATATTTGCTATTTTATTTATTTATTCGAATATTCAATATTTTACTCGTATTTTAACAAGCTCTAAATAACGGAAACAATCTTTCCTTTGTTGAACAATAGTTATGTTGTTATGACTGCTGAAGCATTGTTAGATTTAAGTTTTATTGTTGGGAAGCCAAAAAAAATTGTGTTTTAAAGACCACCAACAGCTAAGGTTATTTGGACTCAGCACCAATTCATATTTTCAAATGATTATTATTTTTTTAATAATAATAGAACCCGGGAACTGGGGACTTGTAATAGAGGAACCATAGCAACGCCATGTAAACAACAGCATTGCTACACGCTCGGCCATTCTCAAGCCCTGTTGGGAAGCCAATGAGGCCGTGACTATTTCGACCTCGGCAGACATCCGGGCGAAATTTTGGACCTTTTTTCAGTTTTTTTAATTTTAACTATTTGAACAGAAGTTTGAACGAATATTCGAATAGTTTAATTTGAAAAATTCCGAGCCCTAGTCCATTCTGTAGAATGTCACCAAAATTTACTTTATTTATTATCAAGCTGCGTAATACATTATAATAATATATAACCTAAACTTCATACATTTAATTTTGACATATTGTGATGAAAACGCCAAATATGATACAGACGCTAATGACCTCTGTTGTCGAGCGTCTATAAACAACCCAAATATGATAAAATATTTAGGGAAATTTCATCTTACCAGGTATACTGAACAATTTGCAGTTTATAATAAGGACACAAATGTTAATGAATCGATAGTTATATATTTGACAATTCTGCTTTGTGAATACCAACTTTCCTTATTGGTTCAATAAAAGTTATCGAGTCAATAACTAACGAGAGATTTAAATGACCTTTATGAATACGGCCCATAATGTTTTAATGTGTAACGTTACGGAGATAGAGTGTAAAACCTGTTAGCGCCTCTTTTTCAAGATGGCGGCCAAATGGGGTGGCCGCTGAGTGTTGACCCCGAAAACTCAATGTTAAATTTATACCAGCACCCCCCACGCAACGGAAATAAACCTTGTCCTACCCAAAATGTAAACTAAGTCTAAAAAATACAACATTTCAATGGACTAACTTCTTGGCAGCCATTTCGAATTTTTGTTTTCACTTTTTTACAATAATTTAATATGTCGGGAACTATCAGTGCATATGTCAAAATAAAAAATGGCATATTGCTGAAACGAGTTTGATAATCTCCCCAAATATGCAAAAATTGGGGGTGGTATCATTAAAAAAAGGTACTAATGACGTTGTTGAATATTTCTAGATAGGAGAGGAGGCAGTGGAATAAACAGTCTGTCGCAGAGTGTCAAAACTGTATCACAGTTAAAATTAATAAACCTGTACAAAATTTAGTGATTAATTTAATTATTTACAATACAATTAAAATACAGTCCACGCATTTATTCAACAGACGTCTTTCCGATAAGGTGTAGGGGAAAAAGATGCGCGTTAAAAAAATACGGTCGACTTGTCCGAGGATTTTGGCGTGATCTGGAAGTTTTTTATACAGCGTGTCCACGAAAGTTCTTTACAAATAGAATTTTTTTTTATTAATTATTGGAGCAAAAATTTTTTTCTGTGGAAAAGTTCTGCTTCGTCCAAAATCTCTAAAACACCAAAGAAAATTTTTTTCGGCCTAAAGTTATACTGTTCTTTGTATGGAGAGAGATGGAGGACATGTTGAATTCTGAATAAATAATTACTTAGAAGTTAGTTATGTTATAATTTTGAATTAAATTTGATTATGTAACTAATTTAGCGAAAATCTTGAATATCACAGATAATTTTTATTTTTAGTAAAATAAAACTTTTTGATTTCCCTCGTATAACTTTAGGCCGAAAAAAATTTTTGCTCCAATAATTAATAAAAAAAAAATCCATCTGTAAAGAACTTTCGTGGACACGCTGTATAGATTATTCTGCTATAAAAATCAAAATTTTTTATAAGAATATTGTAATAGTATTATTATTAATTATTTATAAATAATAGTTTGTAATGAAGACATACAATAATTTGTGTTGAATTGTTCCTAATTAATACAACAAAACAAATTTTGATCGGGAAGAGTTTTTTTATTAATCTAAAATTAACATAAATAAATAAAATACTCGTATTATAACATTTATATTAGAGGAATGTAATATTTTACCCTCCTACGTTGGGAATTTATAAGTGACAAGTGCAATTTTGTCAGTGAATTTTAATTTCAATTTTCAGCTAAAAGTTTAAAAACTAAACAGGCCGTCAAAATTCTGATTTCCCTAATAAATTTTTCTCGAAAAAACACCTAAGAAGTCCTTTTTCTTTTTTTTTTAAAGACCACCAACATTAAGGTTATTTGGGCCTAGCACCAATTCATATTTTCAATTCAAAGAAGTCCACACTTAGTTTTGCGCTATATATTAATTACCGATATTACCGACAATTACTCAAGTAATTGGCCCAGCATTTTTGTGATTATAATTATTATTCATGTTTTACTTGTAATCTTTACAATTTAGTACTTAATAGGCAACTAGAAAATTCAATGTCCATTTTACAAAAAAAAAACTCGTTTAGAAAACCACTTTTTTCAAAATACGCACAACTTTTAACAGCTTTAATAATATATTCCTCTGTTGTCTAGCGTCTATATTCAACAATTCATTCAATAATATATTGTTTAAAACTGTACGAATGCATCGTCCCCATTTTTTCAGCATAAAGTTATATTAAGAAGTTATTGCAGATTTAAATAAAAACTCGTGAGAAAACGCCTCTTTATTTATTTTTTAAGGTCACCTACAGCTAAGGTTATTTAGGCCTTGCAGCGATTCATATTTTCAATTTATTTATTTTTTAATTGAAAATTCAATTTAAATACTTCTCGGACTGGGGGCTTGTAATAGAAGAGCCATGAAAACGCCAAATAAACATCTTTGATTACCGCTCGGATATTCTCGATCCCGAATTTCCAAAAACGTCTCAACACGACGTGGCAGTTCAGGTGACATCACGTATAAGTAAATTAGTCTGTATCCGCGACATTTTCAGCTGATGTATACAGAAAACTGTTTGCGAAAAATTCTGTTTACTTATTAGTGACGTCGCACCTAGTTTCTTGTCACATGACAAACGTCGAAAAATATTTGATTACAATAAGTTTTGAGACTAGATTAAATCGGAATTTTGGTTTTGGTTTTAAGGCCAATTGTCTCTTATGCCGGGTTTATCATACATTATTTAACAGTCTGTTTTGTTATTTCGCTGATATTTCTATGTTACTTCGTAAGTTTTGTGTTATTCGGCGTAAAAATTTAACAGCGATTAACAAAACAGCGCATTAAATGTACGATAAACCCGGCATAAGACTTGTTTTCCATTAATAGTAGTTTAATACACAACTAGTACAATTAAGCATAAGACGCGAGGGGTGAAGTTGGTACGCGAGCCGAAGGCTTGTACATAATTGTACAAGTTGTATACATAATTTTGAAATGTACAACATTTTTAACTTAGAGTTTTATTGAATTAATTTCAAACACCGAAATCTCACTGATCGCTAAAAATATTGGCTTTGATCAAATATTTATGTACTTCGTTAAGGTCCGTGTACACGAGCAAGTAAATTGCTAGAGAACTTCCTAGAGTAACTTGCGCAAGCGTTTACACACAAGCAAATAATTTTAGCACAATCTCTCGGCAACTGCTATCCAGATAGCCATATTTTGCACTTTCCAGTAAGTGCTTGCATTGGTGTTTACACGAGATAGTTTTTTCCCGCCAAGTTTCCGCTGTCCTGGCAAAGCTACCAACTCAAAACATACGGTTTTGTTTACATATTGTAACAAAACTGTTTTTAATTTGGCGGAATAAAATTTTTTATTTCAATAATCAAAATATGTAAACAACAATATACAATAATTTATTAACAATGAAGAGTCAATTTCAATAGTCAACACTGTTTACACGATCAGTATTTCTCAAACAAAGCACAACATTTATTTCAACTGTACGCGCTGTCCGTTGTTCCTGTTTCTGGTGACTGCTGTACTTATATAGTGACAGCAGCTTGACCCCCACCACGTTCGCGCACCTTCCAGATTTTTCTAGTGATTGCCGGTGTCTTCGGTATATTGCCACGCCTACACATTGTTATTTATTCTAGATGCATCGATTGTCGCCAGTGGCGTATCATCTGGGTTTTTCTTGTTACAATACTTAATACCAATTACCGACTGATAGATTCTAGAAGCTTCTGTGGCCTTGCTATAGTCCATGGCACTATACCAACAACAAAATATAATATTGTTTTTGTTTGCAAAATACATTAGCTGACAACTTCCAGCAAGCCTTTTTCAACGATACCCCACAAGAATAGATACAAAAAAAAAAATTGTTGCCCCCCCCCCCCTTGCATGTATGGGCGCTTTCGTTTTATCGGTTTTTAGTATTTGTTGATTAACTAGAAGATATGAGTGATACTTGACGTGAATTGCAATTTGCAGCTTTATAGGTAATGGCGTTGTTAAAATACTGGATACAAAATAGGTCTAAAAAAATTGCGACTGTCTCTAAAACCTAAATTTTGATAAAATAAATAAAAATAAAAGCACATTCATAATCTCCTCAAAAAGTCCTTTTAAACCCACAAGAATAAGTTCAAAAAAACATGTTTTTACCCCCGTTTGCATGTAAGTATGGGCGCCTTAAATAAACATTTTTGATCTTTTGTAATTCTCTCCGTCTTTGGGCCGCGGTCACACATATTATGTGTGAATTTCAAGTCCCTATCTCATTTTGTATAGAAATTAGAGGCCTGTGACAGACTGACGGACAGACATCGATGAAACAACAATAGGTTTCCTTTCTGGTACGGAACCCTAAAAATGAATTCAATAGAATCATTTTATATTTTTATAAACTTATTCCACTCTGAAGTTTCAAGAAAGATCTTGTAAATTGGATTTACCGATTTGATTTCTCAATGTTTTAAATAAAGTCATTTAGAACAAAAGCCAAACCGTACTCTACGAACAATTCTAGACAAGCTCGAAATTAATATTGACCTGCTAGATTTTTATTGTAGATTATAGACGCGTCGACATCTAAGGTCATTAGCGTCCTTGACTTGCTAGAGCTCTCTAGCAAGTCGTTTACCACTTGCAGCAGCTGCTTGCCGCAAATATCAAAACTTGCAGCAAGCGTGCTCTTTGCTACTGTTTACATAAGCAAGTAACAAGGCAAGTCCTCTCAGACAGTAACTTGCGATAGTTTTACTTGCTCGTGTATTGTATTGTATTTTAAAGACCACCAACAGCTAAGGTTATTTGGGTCTAGCACCAATTCATATTTTCAATTCATTATTTTTTTTTTTTTTTAATAATAAATTGAAAATCCAATTGACACTTTTACCAGCTCTCGGGCTAGAACCCGAGAACTGGGGACTTGTAATAGAGGAACCATAGCAACGCCATGTAAACAACAGCGCCGCTACACTCTCGGCTATTCTCAAGCTCGTGTAAACTTAGCCTGACCATAGCAACTATATTCCTATATTCAGTACCGTCTTTACCATAAGGGCATGCGGGACACGTGCCCAGGGCCACCATCCTCACGGGGGGCCCGAAAGGCCGATATATTCGCTTACATTACACATTTTTTTTTCTATTCTAGGAGCATTGTTAGCGACTTTCTGGCAATACTGAGAAGTCATAAATATAAGATCATAGCAGAAAAATGTTTGTATCATTCACTTTCTTTACTTTCCAAAAGGGCCTCAAATTATTGTGTGCTCAAGGGCCCCGGAATGGCCCAAGACGGCTCTGTCTATATTTCTCGCATGGCATAAAATATGCATTATGGTACGCTGACGTCACAAGTCTATATTTTACGCACGCCTAGCTATGATGTATCACATAAAATATTGTCTTATTGTACGGGTACTATAGGTATATATTATTTTAAGCAGCCGACTAGAGACACGAGATGTTGTACATTTCAAATATATGTTACAAATAACTGTCAACCATTGCATTGTATTGTATTGTATTTTAAAGACCACCAACAGCTAAGGTTATTTGGGCCTAGCACCAATTCATATTTTCAATTAATTATTATTATTTTTTTTTTTAATAATAAATTGAAAATCCAATTGACACTTTTACCAGCTCTCGGGCTAGAACTCGGGAACTGGGGACTTGTGTCAACCATTGCAAATACCGTCCCTAATTATTGGAACAGTCTGTAAAGTCGTGCATATTTTTACTAAATCAACATTTCACGAGTGTACAAGTTTATGTCTATTCAAACTGAATGACTGAGAGAAACACTTATTACAAACGTCACACTGATAAGGTTTCACACCAGTATGAGTACGTTTGTGTTGATTTAATTCGCCCAATGTAAGGAAACACTTATTACAAAAGTCACATTGAGAGGGTTTCTCACCGGTATGAGTACGTTTGTGTCCATTTAATTCGCCTAATTCAAAGAAACACTTATTACAAAGGTTACATTGATAAGTTATCAATGTAACCTTTGTAAGCGTAGACATACCGGTGAGAAACGTTATCAATGATAACGTATCTCACCGGTATGTCTACGCTTGTGTATATGTAAGGTGGATAATCGGGAGAAACACTTCTTACAAAGGTCACACTGATAAGGTTTCTCACCGGTATGAGTACGTTTGTGATTATTTAAATGGGATGACTGAGAGAAATACTTATTACAAAGGTTACACTGATAAGGTTTCTCACCGGTATGTCTACGCTTGTGTATATGTAAGGTGGATAATCGGGAGAAACACTTCTTACAAAGGTCACACTGATAAGGTTTCTCACCGGTATGAGTACGTTTGTGATTATTTAAATGGGATGACTGAGAGAAACACTTATTACAAAGGTCACACTGATAAGGTTTCTCACCGGTATGAGTACGTTTGTGGTCATTTAAATGGGATGACTGAGAGAAACACTTATTACAAAGGTCACACTGATAAGGTTTCTCAGGGGTATGAGTACGTTTGTGTAAATTTAATTCGCCCAATGTATAGAAACACTTATTACAAAAATCACATTGATAAGGTTTCACGCCGGTATGAGTACGTTTGTGTTGATTTAATTCGCCCAATGTAAGGAAACACTTATTACAAAAGTCACATTGATAAGGTTTCTCACCAGTATGTTTGCGTTGGTGAACCTTCAACTCTCCGGATGTAACAAAGCATTTAATACAAACTTTGCATTTATATGGTTTTTTACCGGTATGTGTTCGTTTATGATAATCCAAACCAGAATAGTCGGAGTAACATTTACTGCAAATTTCGCACTGATATGATTTCAGTTTATTTGCTTTTTTGTGCTTACGATTAATCGAAACATTTCTATTTTTTTCGTCACATTTACTGGCATTTCCAGTTACATATTTTGTAGATGCCTTACCAATACTAATCTTCGTATCTTCGCAGCTAATTTCATTTCCATCACCGTTATATGAAGTGTTTTCCGTATCATCGACTGATTCTGTTAGAGTTAATAAATTATCACCCATCATTTCATCGTTGATTTCGAATTTTAAAGATGTTACGTCCATTAATTTGTTCGTTACAATGTAATTTTTCGCTTCTTTCTCTTTCCAATTGACTGTCATGTCTTCACTCACTTCAGTCTTACCAATGTCGATCTTCGAGTCTTCACAGCTGAATTGTTTGTCATCTATATAAGATGAATTGTCTTCTGTGCCAGCTGCAAATTCTGACATTTCCTCGTTATTTTTATTTTCTTGAATTGAATTTCCAGGTCCGGTCTCTTTCCAATTAAGATCCATGTTAAACACACCATTAAACTCTAAAGATTCACATTTCACAATATCGTTATTAGTGTTAAGGTTTAAAGAATTATCCTCGGAAGGTTCAACAGAACATTCAGCTTTGATTAGTTTGTGAGAAACGCATAATAGCTGAAGATAACGCCGCAGTGTTTTGTCAGACTGTTTTATTTGAACCAGGAACCGGTGAGTTTTCTTCAGTTGAGTGTAACATGACTGGCAAATGAAATTTGGCATTGCATCACCTCTGGTTATCTGACAATCGAAAGAAATTTAAATTATTTTCAAATTAATTGTAAATACTTAACATTTTATAAAAAGAATTGAATTGAATTGTAGATTATAGACGCTTGACAACAGAGGTCATTAGCGTCTAAAAATAAAAAAGTAAACAAAAGAAAAGCAAAAACAATAAAACCAAAGCAAAATCAAAAGTTGACACACAACAAAATAAAATCATAATAGGTACAAATAAAATGTGTCATATAGGCTGTAAAGGGGCCTAAATGTATACAAATAAATAAAATCAAATAAACCGTTCAATACCGGTTTCTTTTAAAAATCGAAACAGCAGATCGACATTGTCAGGGTCATTTCCTAAAACAACCGACAGATCACCTGACAATCCGATCTGCTGTCTTGTGTCCCTAAACTGAACACACTCTATTAAAATATGCGAAACGGTAACACGAGTGTCACACATCTCACAAAGGTGCGGTTCCTCACGAGCCATTAAAAAACCATGACTTAATCTACAGTGACCGATGCGTAGCCGTGTAAGAACCACTTCCTCACACCAGGAGGGATGGCAAGATGTGAGCCATGGGTCAACTGTAGATTTTATAGCTCTTAACTTGTTTTCCTCGACTGCATTTATAAAAAGAAGCGTTTCTTAAATGATAGATTATCTTCAGAGTTAAATTGCTGTTTGTGAAACTAAAAATAAGTAGTCAATTCGAAAAATATAAAGCAACCTGGACAACACGTCTAAGAAGCTGAATTAAAATAATTTGTTGTTAAAAACTTTGTTATAATAGATCTGAACCGATGGCTTGCTTGTGACAATTAACGACTTAAAATGGAAAAAGAAAACGATATAGAAACAGTTATAAACTATTATAATACTATTGCAAATAACAATACTCTATTCCCCAATCCCCATTTTCTTTGAAAAAATAGATCTTACCTGAACAGGAGCATATTTCATGATTACACCGGCCACTCTATTCTGCATTTTCGATGAAAACCAAAATATATCTAACAGTGTAACGCCACTTGATAAGCACAATCGACATACTGCACTTATGCCAGATACATTTATCGATATTTCTTTCATTATGTTAATTTTTTAACTTTATAAATTTCGACAAAACACCAGTTTTAACCAAGTTTTAACAGCGTTCGCCAACAACCACGATTACAACTGATCTCTATTTACTGGATAGTGGATAACGGGTCGCGACATCGTGTGACAAACCAACGTGTGCACTGTGCAGCGTCATATAGATAAATGATGGATTGTATGGCCAGCCGTTTGCTGACATTCTTCAATCCCAGGGTCGTACGATGGAAAAGTTATGTCCGAAACGTATATTTTTAATTTTGCGCCCTTCACTGTTCATCACTAATCGATTGCTCAAAAATAAAATATGCTACCAACAGTCCACTTGTATTATTAGTGATAGGTACACAGTGAAAAATTTAATGTGCATTTTACAAAAAAAAACTTGTTTGGAAAACCATTTATTTTTAAAATAAGAACAACTTAAACAGCTTTAATAATATTATATTCCTTAATGCTGTACGAAATCAATCTCATTTTTATTGAGAAGTTATTGGAAATTTAAAATAAAACTCTCGCGTAAGCGCATTTTTATTAATTTTTTAAGACCACGAACAGCTATGGTTTATATAGGCCTAGTAGCAATTCATAATAAATTTAAAATTGAATTTAAATACTTCTCGGATTAGAATCATATTTATGACCAAAATCCAAAATGACGTTTAAAATTAGGTATTAAAATGCATTTTTTTATAATTAAGTGCGTGAATTTTCTTCGATTTGGTATTTATTTTATTCATTTTACAATTAATGAGAACAGTGAAATAAAATAGTTAATTAATTAATCTTTTCACATCGGTTATTACAAAAATAACGTCACTGAAAATGTATTTATTTAAAATATAAAAGCATAAGCTACAAAATAGTAAAAATAAGAAAAATTGTAGGATAGTTGAATAGACGAAACGTTGTACATTTAATAGATCAAATATTTTGTCCACTATCCTGCGATTTTTCTTAATTTTATTATAATCACGATGGACACGATTTCTACTAAATAGTGACAATTATAATTAATTATAAATTCAGTTGGCACTTCTAAATTTTTATTACAATTGTTCTTTTGGGCATTTCAGACGTATTTTGAGGGCGAAAATGTCTTATAATTGCTTAATGCCAAGATCTGTCATAGTTAATTTTTTTTAATAGGAAAAATTTGATAAATGCTTATTTCTTGATTAAGATTATATTTATTTTTGATTCACTCAAGCGTTCTAATAGATTTTGTTAATACATTTTTCGCAGATTTTCCGTAAGATTTCATAATTGTCATTTCTTATTAATTTTCAGCTTTAAAATTGTAATTTTTTACTTAAAACAACTCTTGCACAATATTATTATACTTATAAAAAATATTTATTGTTTAAATAAATTATTAATAGACTAGAGCTGAAGCCTTTGAAAATGGTAAAAAGTGAAAAAAAATTATAGTAGAATGAAACCCATTGGAAAAGGAAGAGAATAGAATAAAAATGAAAGGAAAAATAATTTACGGGCGATCTGAGGCCGGGAAGTGGTAGGGGGTGGGTTTTTAAGGGTAAAAAACGGTTTATCTCGATTTCCGGCAAAACTACAAGTCCTATGGAAAAAAGTTTAATCGCAAAGTTGTAGGTAATAAAAAGATCTACAACTTTTGTATCACACTTTTTTCACATAACCTCAAAATTTATGTAAAAAATTCAAATAACCAAGTTTTTGGTTTTTTATTTTTATCTCTTACAAAAAACATTTTTTTTTCACGAAATTTGGTGAAAACTTACCTTTTTATGTCCCAAATACATTGTAATTTTTTTGATTTAAAATATTTATTTTTTCACCTTATTTTGACTTAATATCGAAAAAGCACCCTAATTTTCAATCGAAAATTCTCACGTCAAAATATCTGCTTTTTGAAAAAAGTCGGTGGGCTTTTTGTTCGTTGAAATATCTACTTTATGATGGTGTAAAAAAAATATACATTACTACGGTAAATGTTCTCAGAAAATGCAAAGAAACGAGAAAAAAACTCGTATCCCAAATTTTTTTTTTAATCATTATGTACAATTTTGAGGTATTTATTAAAATTTACACTTTAATTACTCGTTTATTTGCATTTTCTGAGAACATTTACCGTAGTAATGTATATTTTTTTTTACACTATCATAAAGTAGATATTTCAACGAACAAAAAGCCCACCGACTTTTTTAAAAAAGCAGATATTTTGACGTGAGAATTTTCGATTGAAAATTAGGGTGCTTTTTCGATATTAAGTCAAAATAAGGTGAAAAAATAAATATTTTAAATCAAAAAAATTACAGTGTGTTTGGGACATAAAAAGGTAAGTTTTCACCAAATTTCGTGAAAAAAAAAATGTTTTTTGTAAAAGATAAAAATAAAAAACCAAAAACTTGGTTATTTGAATTTTTTACATAAATTTTGAGGTTATGTGAAAAAAGTGTGATACAAAAGTTGTAGATCTTTTTATTACCTACAACTTTGCAATTAAACTTTTTTCCATAGGACTTGTAGTTTTGCCGGAAATCGAGATAAACCGTTTTTTACCCTTAAAAATCCACCCCCTACCACTTCCTGACCTCAGATCGCCCGTAAATTATTTTTCCTTTCATTTTTGTTCTATTCTCTTCCTTTTCCAATGGGTTTCATCCTACTATAATTTTTTTTGGTTTCAAAAATTATCGACCCTGGTCTATAAAGTGTCAAAATAGGCGTTAACATCACTAGTCATAGTAATTTATTTACGCCGACTTATATTAAAAATGTAGGCTAGAGAAGGTGATTGTACAAAATTATTTCAGTAGTATCACTTTATTTTTTAAATTATTTTTATTTTAAATTCTTTTCGATATTGCAAAAAACGAAGATAATTATATTACATGAATAATTAACCTTTTATCGTTTGGTCGAACATAATGATAATTAATACATAATATAAAACACACCGGGTCTGTTTGTCTGTCTGCCCGTTTTTCTTCGTAACGACTTAATGGATTTTATTCTGGTTTTCACGATTAGATAGATTGATCCACGAGGAAGGTTTAGATGTATAATTGAAACTGAGCGGCCCGGGTGAAAATCGAGGGTAATCTCAGAAGACCAATTTGTCCGTAACTACAGAACGGATTTTGTTTCGGTTAGTTACTAAGCTTGAGTCCAGTTGTACTATGTCTATGATTGAAACTAACAATTCCAGGAAATCTACAATTAGTAATTTAGTTGTCCACCTGGCTGTTATTGGTTTTTGAACTCTGATTAAAAATCATGGAAAGAGAACAAATAATTGAAACAGAAGGGTTAAAAATGGATATCTGTCGATTATGTTTGAGTGAGGATGTAAAATTAGCGCACATTTATAGCGCTTCAAAAAAACTTCGATGCACAATAGCAGAAGCTGCAATGGAGTGTACCAATATTCAGGTAACGTATTTTAACGGATTATGTATATTAAATCTAATACAGTAGAACATTGTTTATCCGATCGCAGCTGATTATCCGTGCATGCTCATAAGTTTAGTATCCATGTGACCGATTATCCAAGCCAAAATTTGAACGGTGCGCTATTTAAGTGTTGTTCCTGGTCTATGAAATTCGCGCGCTTTCTCAATCGTGTAAATAAATATATAAGTATATAAATATACTTATCTACGTATGTTCTGAATGTATTTCGTTAATATTTGCATAAACTATGTATTTTGAACTTTAAAACTGTATTTTTAGACTTTCAATTCAATTCCAATTATCCATGTTTTGCTAAGTTCAATATTCATTATTCTATTTTAATACCCTTATATTCTTTCATAATTAAAAATTGTGTACTTTAACAGATATCACTGAACGATGGCATGCCACAGCATGTCTGCAAAAATTGCTATCTAAAACTCGAAGACGTTCAACAGTTTAAAAAAATGGTCCTCAAATCGGACACCGTGTTAAGAACTTACCACAGACCGCTGTGTTTTGACGAAAACACGTTAAGAATAAACTATCCTACTATGGATGAGCCTCTTGGCTTCGACGAGACACGATGTACAGACCAAAGTAGTGACGATGAAAGAATGACTGAAGATACCGAATTTGATCTAGGCAACGATGTTGTTGAAGAAACTGTCGTAAAAAGAGAAATCAGTAATGAAGAGAGCCAAACAAAAACTGTGATCAGTAGTAACAGTCAAGGATTTGATATGGACAACGATGTTGAAGAAACTGTCGTAAAAAGTGAAATCAGTAATGAAGAGAGTCAAACAAAAACTGTGATCAGTAGTAACAGTCAAGGATTTGATCTGGACAACGATGTTGAAGAAACTGTCGTAAAAAGTGAAATCAGTAATGAAGAGAGTCAAACAAAAACTGTGATCTGTAGTAACGGTCAAATATTTCGAGTTCACATCGAAATTGATAACATTAATGAGTCTTTTGAAAAACAAGTGATTATTTTAATCCCAAACAAAGAAAAAGTGATGGCAGATAATTTCAATTCAGGAAATAATTTAACATCAAATGAACAAAAAACATCGAATGCGTCAGAAGAATCTTTAAATAAAACTGATAACTTACTATGTAATAATCCCGCTGAAAATATATTTGATGCTAATACACGTGAGGATCAAGAAAAAAGTGGAAATTCTTTGAAAAACCATGTTTCAAACAATGCTGTAGAAATGGATGAAACAAACTCTTCAGTAGCAGATGATATTGACGACTGGCATTCAGAAGAAGTAAGGTCGAAAGATTATAATTCTAAAATGGAATGTGAGAAAGATGAAAACACATTTTTAAAATGTAAAATATGTAAAAGATCCTTTACTAGAAAAGATCATGTACGTAGACATATTTTGACAATACATAAAAACATGCGTTTTCAGTGTGAAATATGCGAAAAAAGTTTTACTCGAAAATATGATTTATGTAAACATGTAAAAAAATTTCATGAATCAGCTGACCGTTTTAGAAATGAAAATAAATCGACGTCAAACGAACAAGAAATATCAAATACAATCGAAAAAACCAACTCTTTAAGGGAAATTGATAACTCGATAAACAAAAATTTGGCTGAACAGTTAACTTTAACCAGTTCAGCTAACCACAGTTTGGAAACTCAAAGCGAAGAGCCTTTAGAAAAAACAAATGACAATATATTGGAGACTAATATACGCAAGGATCAAGAAGATAGTGGAAATTCTTTGAGAAACCATGTTTCAGACAATGCTGTAGAAATGGATGTAACAAATTCTTCAGTAGCAGGTGATATTGACGACTGGCAATCAGAAGAAGTGGGGTTGAAAGATGATTCTGAAAAGGAATCGGACAAGGATGAAAGCACATATTTAAAATGTGAAATATGTAAAAGATCCTTTACTAGAAAAGATAATTTACGTATACATATTTTGACAAAACATGGATCGTCTGATGATAAACCACATTTTCAGTGTGAAATATGCGAAAAAAGCTTTTCTCGAAAAGATGTTTTACGTAGACATGTGAAAAAAATCCATGAATCAAACGATTCAAATAAACATAAGCAGGAAGTTGGCATATATAGTTGTAGTATTTGTAATGAAAAATTTAAACTATATTCCGATTACTACAGCCATAAAGTCACACACTTTGATCAAAATTACCAACCAGGCAAACCTATTCAGTGCAACGTGTGCGGGAAATATTTTAAGAAACTATTTTATTTAAAACAGCATAGCAGGAGACATGATAATGACGATAGGCCTTTTCAATGCACTAAATGTGATAAAAAATTCAAGACTAAAAGAGATTTAGCAAGTCATCAACGAGTTCACGACGACACTATTGAATTTCATTCTCTATGCCCTATTTGTGGAAAAGCTATAAAATATAACATGATGCGACATATAAGAACACGTCATTCAGAAAAAAGGCCACACATGTGTCAAGAATGTGGCAAAACGTTCAAAGATATAAGCAGCTTAACACGACATAAAGAAATTCACGATGGGAAAATGATTGAATGTACTATTTGCAATAAAAGTTTTAAAGGGAAACACTCATTTCGTCAACATAATAACAATAGTCACCACGGAAATGAATTTAAATGTAATATTTGTTTTAAAATATTCAGTTCGCAGCAAACTTTAAGTATTCATATTAAAGGAGTTCACAAAAAAAAATTCGCATTTGAATGTTCTGTTTGTAATAAAACGTTTTCTTTTTCTGCTGGTTTAAAAGCGCATAAACAGTCAGCCCATAGTACAGTTAAAAAGTTTGAGTGTGAGGAATGCGGTAAATGTTTCTCTCGTAAGGATTTCTTGGTTATGCACCTGAGGATGCACAGCGGGGAGAAGCCCTATAAATGTGACGAATGTGATAAGCGATTCTCTAGAAACGATAACCTCAAAACGCATGTAAAGAAAGTCCATAACAAATCAATGAAGTACAAATGTAAAGTTTGCGACAAAGAATTCAAAACGAAATGTAAATTAGATAATCATATCGAAGATAAGCATAATGTGTCCATGTAAAGGTATTTTTATACGAAATATAGAAATTTAGTTATAAATTACGTATACAATAATATTAGGTGTGTTTGGTATCAAGGTGTAGTGTAGTGTAGTGTAGATAATTTTTCACTGAAAAGTGTAAAAAGTTCACCAAAAGTGTAAACTAAATGTACACTTGTAACAAACGGGCTAGTGTACATTCTGAGTAGATTGTACATGCGCATTGCAAAATAAATTAATGACAGATTGGATGAGTTCATTATTTCTAGTTTTTACAGTTTTTTTGGTCGTAAAAATGTTAAACTCACTGCCATATTTATCTTGTACCATTACATTTTGAAGCTCATTCATTTTTAAGAGACAAAAAATGTAAAAACTGAGTACGAAAAAAGTATCAAATCTGTCAAAGCGATTGTCAATAATTCTGACATATATCACGTGACCTACACTACACTACGTGCACCTGCTCAAAAGTCAGGACTAATAGTTATTACACTTTTAGTCCCACACTGAAATAACAAACAGGTCAGTTATTTTACACTTTTGTATAACAAACGTAATAGTGTCAAAAGTGTTTACACTTTTTACACTACAACTTGATACTAAACGCACCTAATATATTTTTTTTATTAAAAAAAGCCGGTTTTATTTTTTTCCACTCATTACACTTTTATCCCTTGCATGTATTTTTATCCAATCCTGTCAGGACGTGATGATGATAACCAGACCCAGTTTCCATCGACGTAAAATTCGTTTTAAATTATAAGAATGGGGCATTTTTTTATATCATACCTACAGAACCTCGAAAATTGCAAAAAATATATGCCCGTCTAACTCTTTTGTGAGAAAGCGTAATTTAAAATCGTTATATTAATAGTGCAATTAATTACGCATCATTACAAATCATACAAAATAAAGCCCTCAGAATAATAACTTGCTTCCCACGCTATACACCAATATCCATGCTTCATGACATGGTTAACATTGTACCCTTGACAGAACATAGTGTCAATAACAAAAAAGTTTTTCGAAAAATGTTCAAAGAACCAAAACTCAATAATCAACGCAATCGGAAACTACAATATAAATGAGTTCTTGCTCAAATAAACATATCTTAACCGTAAAGTGATAATACTTGATAAAGTCTGCAATTAAAATAAAAATTAGTGTGTATGTGAAATCACTGTACCTACGTGTTTTTTTTTCATTGTTCGGGTTTTTTTTTAACTTTTTCCCAAAAGCTCAAGAAGGTTTAGAATTAATTTTTTTTTTATTTAACTTTCTTTTAAATGCAGCTGGCAAAACATGGAATGCTGCAACAGATTTTATATGTACCTACATAATTGTAAATTTATTTCGAAATAAAACTTTTATTTATTTATTATTAAAACGCGCGTTAAAAATGACGTAAAATTGTTTTCATCTTTGGCAATTAAAATAAACAACATTTTCTACGACTTCAAAAAAACCTGCTTATGCATTTCAGGTGGACCTTGTTTGTTTCCTTGTTTCCTTACTTTATTCTACCCTCATAATTCTTGTTTCCTGCAACATACATGTAACAACAAAATATGTGTCAACATTTTCAGCTACACCCAAGGAGTGTTTTTAAGTAGGTACCTAGCTCTTATCTTGATCCGCTATAGTTGTTTCAAAATGGCGGTCATTTAAAAACTTTACTGACTTTATATTTTAGTACACAGAAGGATAATATTTAATTGCAGGTAATATTTAATTACTTAATGTAAATCTGAAAATGATGAAATAAAAAAACATTGATACGACTTCAAAAATTGAATCTGAAAAGAATAAAATAAATTTTTACTATCACCTTCCCTAACCTCCATTTAATTAGAAGTCGGCGTAATTATTACTTTATTATAGTCATAGTAATTTATTTACGCTTAGTTCTATTTAAATGTAGGCTAGAGAAGGTGATTGTACAAAATTATTTCAGTAGTATCAATTTATTTTTTAAATTATTTTTATTTTAAATTCTTTTCGATATTGCAAAAAACGAAGATTATTGATATTACGTGAATAGTTAACATTTTATCGTTTTGTCGAACATAATCTTATATAATTAATCAATATATATAAAAAACACCGCGTCTGTTTGTCTGTCTGCCCGATTTTCTCCGTAACGACTTAATGGATTTTATTCTGGTTTTCACGATTAGATAGATTGATCCACGAGGAAGGTTTAGATGTATAATAATTGAAACTGGGCGGCCGGGGTGAAAATCCAGGGTAATCTCAGAGACTCAGAAGACCGATTTGTCCGTAACTACTGAACGGATTTTGTTCCGGTTAGTTACTAGGCTTGAGTCCAGTTGGACTATGTCTATGATTGAAACAAACACTTTCAGGAAATCTGTAGGTATAGGTAGTCAATTAGTTGTCCTGTGTCCACCTTAAATAATAATATTGCTGTTATTGGATTTTTAACTCTGATTAAAAATCATGGAAAAAGAACAAATAATTGAAACAGAAGGGTTAAAAATGGATATCTGTCGATTCTGTCTGAGTGAGGATGTAAAATTAGCGCACATTTATAGCGCTTCAAAGAAACTTGGTAGTACAATAGCAGAAGCTGCAATGGAGTGTACCAATGTTCAGGTAACGTACATTAAATCGAATATAGTAGAACATTGGTTATACCTGCATGCTCATAAGTTTAGTATCCGTGTGATAGATTATCTGAGCGAAAATTTGAAGTGACACCGACGTATTAATATACGTATATTCTGAATGTAGTACGTTAATATTTGCATAAAAGAAACTGTTATAAAACCATATTTGTACTTAAAGTTGTATTGTCAGGGTTTCAATTCAATTCTAATAATCCGTGCTTTGCTAAATCCCGACCAACACGAGGAATCAATATTCTAATGAACATGTTAGTTTTTCGCATTTCGGATAAAGTTTTTACGTTGAAGGTTAAGATTTTATGTAGGAAATCGGGAACAACAGACTTTGTAATGCAGTGTATTTGTTTAATACATTTTATTTGCCAACGTTTCGACTTAAATCAAGTCTTTATCAAGGCTCTGTAACAATTAATAAACTTGTTTTTAACCTAAAATAATCTAAAAATCATATAATTTTGCATACCTAAAATATTTTTTATTCACAATAGTAAATTTTGTAATCATAAAATATATTTTTTAATTACTATATTAAGCACATGCCACTTTTTATCTTATCAAGTTTCGTTCGTTCGATTTATGTCGTACGTCAGGTGTTCCTATTATTAAAAGCTAATGATTTTATTGGTTTTATAGCTTTTAATAATAGCGACACCTGACGTACGACATAAATTGAACTAACGAACGAACGAAACTTGATAAAAAGTGGCATGTGCTTAATATAGTAATTAAAAAGTAAAAATATCTTAGTGGCCAAAGTAAATATTAACTTTATGAAATTGTATGTCGAATATATTTTATGATTACAAAATTGACTATTGTGTATAAAAAAAAATATTTTAGGTATGTAAAATTATATGATTTTTAGATTATTTTAGATTAAAAAACAAATTTATTAATTGTTACAGAGCCTTGATAAAGACTAGATTTAAATCGAAACGTTGGCAAATAAAATGTATTAAACAAATACACTGCATTACAAAGTCTATTGTTCCCGAGAATCGATTTCCTACATTTGAAATTTATAGACAGATCACTCAAGCTTTAAGATTTTATTTTTTAATACCCTTATATTCTTTCATAATCAAAAATGGTGTACTTGAACAGATATCATTGAACGATGGCATGCCACTGTATGTCTGCAAAAATTGCTATCTAAAACTCCAAGACGTTCAACAGTTTAAAAAAATGGTCCTCAAATCGGACGCCGTGTTAAGAACTTACCACAGACAGCTGTGTTTTGATGAAAACACGTTAAGAATAAACGATCCTACTATGGATGAGCCTCTTGACTTCGACGAGACACGATGTACAGACCAAAGTAGTGACGATGAAAAAATAATGCCTGAAGATACCGAATTTGATCTGGGCAACGATGTTGTTGAAAAAACTGTCGTAAAAAGTGAAATCAGTAATGAAGAAAGTCAAACAAAAACTGTGATCAGTAGTAACGGTCAAATATTTCGAGTTCACATCGACAGTGATAACATTAATGAATCTTTTGAAAAACAAGTCATTATTTTAATCCCAAGCAAGGAAAAAGTGGAGGCAGATAATTTCAATTCACGAAATAATTTAACATCAAATGAACAAAAAACATCAAATGCGTCAGAAGAATCTTTAGAGAAAACTGATAACTTAATATGTAATAACTCTGTTGAAAATATATTTGAAGCTAATACATGCAAGGATCTAGAAAAAAGTGGAAATTCATTGAAAAACCATGTTTCAGACAATGCTGTAGAAATGGATGAAACAAACTCTTCAGTAGCAGATGATATTGACGACTGCGATTCAGAAGAAGTGAGGTCGAAAGATGATAATCCTGAAATGGAATGTGAGAAAGATGAAAACACATTTTTAAAATGTAAAATATGTAAAAGATCCTTTACTAGAAAAGATCATGTACGTAGACATATTTTGACAATACATAAAAACATGCGTTTTCAGTGTGAAATATGCGAAAAAAGCTTTGCTCGAAAAGATAATTTATGTAGACATGTGAAAAAATGTCATGGCTCAACAAATCGTTCTAGAAACGAAAATAAATCAAATTCAAACGAACAAGAAATATCAAATACATTAGAAAAAATCAACTTTTCTAAGTTAAATGATAACTCACTAAACAATAAGTCTGCTGAAAAAATAATTTTCACCAGTTCAGCTAGCCAGAGTTTGGAAACACAAAGCGAAGAGTCTTTAGAAAAAACTAATCACAATATATTGGAGACTAATACACGCAAGGATCAAGAAAAAAGTGGAAATTCTTTGAAAAATCATGTTTCAAACAGTGCTGTAGACTCTTCAGTAGCAGATGATATTGACGACTGGCAATCAGAAGTGGGGTCGAAAGATGATTCTGAAAAGGAATCGGACAAGGATGAAAATACGAATTTTAAATGTGATATATGTAAAACATCCTTTACTAGAAAAGATAGTTTACAGAGACATATTTTGAATAAACATGTATCAGATAATGAAAACACACATTTTCAGTGTGAAATATGCGAAAAAAGCTATTCTCGAAATTATAAGTTACGTGAACATGTGAGAAAAATCCATGAATCAAATGAATCTAAGAAGGAATTTGGGATATATAGTTGTAGTGTTTGTAATGAAAAATTTAAAGAATATTCCGATTACTACAGTCATAAAGTCAAACACATAGATAAAAATTACCAACCAGGCAAACCTATTCAGTGCAATGTGTGCGGGAAGTATTGTAAAAATGCATCTAAATTAAAAGCGCATAGCAGAAGACATGATAATGATAGGCCTTTTCAATGCCCTAAATGTGATAAGAAATGCAAGACTAAATATGATTTGGCAAGTCATCAACGGATCCACGACGACACTATTGAATTTCATTCTCTATGCCCTATTTGTGGTAAAGCTATAAAATATGGCATGATGAAACATATAAGATATAGCCATTCAGAAAAAAGACCACACATGTGTCACATATGTGGAAAAACGTTCAAAGCTCTAAGCAACTTAACACGACATAAAGAAATTCACGATGGGAAAATGATTGAATGTACTATTTGCAATAAAAGTTTTAAAGGGAAAGACTTATTTAATCAACATAATAGAAATAGTCACCACGGAAAAGAATTTAAATGTAACATTTGCTTTAAAGTGTCCAGTTCACAGCAAACTTTAACTATTCATATGAAAAGCGTTCACGAAAAAAAACGTACATTTGATTGTTCTGAGTGTAAAAAAACATTTTCTACTAATGGTTTAAAACTACATAAGCAGTCATTCCATGGAGTTAAATCGTTTGAGTGTGAAGAATGCGGTAAATGCTTCTCTCGTAAGGATTTCTTGGTTATGCACCTGAGAATGCACAGCGGGGAGAAGCCCTATAAATGTGACGACTGCGATAAACGATTCTCCCGAAACGATAACCTCAAAACCCATAAAAAGAAAGTCCATAACAAATCTATGAATTACAAATGTAAAGTTTGTGACAAGGAATTCAAAATGAAATGTGAATTGGATAATCATATCCAAGATAAACATAACGTACCCTTGTAAAGGTATTTTTATATGAAATGTAGAAATTTAGTTATAAATTACGTGTAAAATAATATTTTTTTATTAATAAAAACCGGTGTTAAGCATTTGTTCCATTATTTTTACTCATTGCATGTATTTTCATTAGTGATGGGCAAAATAGCATTATTTCGATAATCGGATATTTAGGTTAAGAATGATTCTCATAATCGGATGTTTCATTCGAATTATATCAAACGGTTCTTTTGAATTATGAGTACAAATTCTGCATTCCATTTAGGCGGAGCTGAGATTTACTCACTAGCCAGTATTAATTGTCGCATCAATGTCAGATAGAAGAGTGTTGCCAGATACATTGCTATTTTTTCTTTCGTAAATTATAATTTTCATAACATAATAGTCCAGTCACGAGAGCTTAAAAAAGTAGGTCCACCTTGCGTTTTGTGCAGCAAATGATTTTATTTTTTTGTATCCTCAAGCATGTTTAGGAGATGTCAAATCCAAATTTGCGACCTCTAAAACAGGGTGGGGAAATTTTGGTGGGCTAAAAACCAAGACTTTTTTGCACTTTTCTCGGTTTTTTGCTTATAACATAAAAACGGCTAGTCCTATCAAAAAAATGGCCCTATTCAAAATTAAAGGGCACAAAATTTACTTCAAAATGCACTAGTCAAATATGTTTTTGTTCCGATTTTTACCGACTCTACAGAACTTAGAAAAACAAAAACAAAAATAAAATGTTTTTTTGTTTGAAGGCGCTAATCTCAGGAATTACCAGTCTGTAAAAGAAGCAAAGTAGTAATCAATGAGACCCTATACGAGTTTTTTAAAAATTCAATCCTAAAGGGTGAAAACGGGAGTGTAGGATTTATTATAATAACAAAAAATCCTACATTCACGTTTTACCCCCTTTGGGATTGAATTAAAAAAAAATATATAATAGCCTATAACCTTCCTTAATAAACGGGCTATCTAACAAAAAAATTTTTTTCAAATCGGACAAGTAGTTCCTGAGATTAGCGCATTCAAACAAAAAAAAATAAACTCTTTTTTTGTTTGAACGCGCTAATCTCAAGAACTACAAGTCCGATTTAAAAAAACATTTTTTTGTTAAATAGCCCGTTTATTGAGGAAGATTATAGGCTATTCGAGTTTTTTTTAAATTTAATCCCAAAGGAGGTAAAGCGTCGGTGTAAGATTTTTTGTAATAACAAAAAATCTTACACCCCCGTTTACTCCCTTTAGGATTGAATTTAAAAAAAATTCAAATAGCCTATAACCTTCCTTAATAAACGGGCTATCTAACAAACATTTTTTTCTTTAAATCGCACTTGTAGTTCCTGAGGTTAGCGCGTTCAAACAAACAAACAGGTTTTTTTTTTTTTGTTTGAAAGCGCTAATCTCAGGAACTTCCAGTCCGATTTGAAAATTTTTTTTTTGTTAGATAGCCCGTTTATTAAGGAAGGTTATAGGCTATTCGAATTTTTCAATAGTTAAAAGCTTAAAAAAACAAGCCGTGAGGTGGGTCGTTTATTAGGACTAAAGTGCGACCCTTGAGGTCCACACGACGAACTTCCCAGTTTGATAAATATTTAACAATAATAATTAAATTAGATATTACACAGAAAAGTAATCATTTTAATCATTAAAACATAATTATTATTTATTTTTAACAATAATTAAAAAAAAAAACGGCTGAACCGATTTTTATAAAATTTATGTCGGGTCAAAATGACGTTAACACGCCTCGATTGACACCCTTACGAAGTCGATGTAATTTTTTATTCGCGAGATATTGTATAAAATCTACTTTTTTGGAGGTTATTTGGTTAAGAAAAAAGAACGGCTGAACCGATTTTGAAAAAATTTCTTTCAGATCATATTTACGTTAATACGCGTCGATTGGCACCTCAACGTAGTCGATATCATTTTTCATTCTCGAGATTTCGTCTTAGAAAGAAATGGACACATACGTACGTACGTACACACACACACACACACATACACACACACAGACATCTTTCTAAAAGTAGTGTAAAAATAGTGTAGTGACCTTGAAATATAAAAATTTTTTTTCCTTTTTGATTTCGATTTTCGGACCCATTACAATAACTTCCAATGGGAAGTTAATACGTTTTTTTCATTTTGGTAAATTTTAGCGATTTTCAAAGTTCTGTAGAGTTGGTAAAAATCGGAATAAAAACATATTTGACTAGTGCATTTTGAAGTAAATTTTGTGTCCTTTAATTTTGAATAGGACCATTTTTTCGATAGGACCAGACGTTTTTATGTTATAAGCAAAAAACCGAGAAAAGTGCAAAAAAGTCATGGTTTTTAGCCCACCAAAATTTCCCCGCCCTATTTTAGAGGTCGCAAACTTGGATTTGACATCTCCTAAACATGCTTGAGGACACAAAAAAATAAAATCATTTGCTGCACAAAACGCAAGGTGGACTTCCTCTCGTGACTGGACTATAAACTTTATGTTCAGTTTCATTGGAATTTCCGATCATAACAATTTCTTATCTCTATGTTTCCGATAATTAAAATTCTAATTGTTAACAATTATTCAGATTATTCAAGTTATATATGATTCGAATTATTTCCATAATCGTATGTTACCGATTATTTAAAAAATCGGATTATCGATTATTTTTAAATTGAATTATTCCATCACTAATTCTTATTTATTTGACGTAAGATTGTTTTCATTTTCGGCATTTACAATAAACCTAACATTTTTTTGTCCGATTTTGAAAAAAAAAACGACGATTATTTATATTATGTTGATAGTTATAATTTAATCGTTTGGTCGAATATAATCATCATAATTAATACATTTTATAAAACAAAGTTCTCCACCGCGTCTGTTTGTCTGTCTGCCAGATTTTTCCGTAACCAATAAAAGGATTTAGTTCCAGTTTTCACGATTAGATAGATTGATATACGAGATAGTCCAGTCACGAGAGGAAGTCCACCTTGCGTTTTGTGCAGCAAATGATTTTATTTTTTTGTGTCCTCAAGCATGTTTAGGAGATGTCAAATCCAAGTTTGCGACCTCTTAAACAGGGCGGGGGAGTTTTGGTGGGCATAAAACCACGATTTTTTTGCACTTTTTTCGGTTTCTTGCTTATAACATAGAAACGGCTGGTTCTATCGAAAAATTGGTCCTATTCAAAATTAAAGGGCACAAAATTTACTTCAAAATACACTAGTCAAATATGTTTATATTCCCATTTTTACCGGCTCTACAGAACTTAGAAAACCGCCAAAATTTACCAAATTCAAAAAAAGCATTTTTTCAAGCTTTTAACTATTGAAAAACTCGAATAGCCTATAACCTTCCTTAATAAACGAACTATCTAACAAAAAAAAATTTTTCAAATCGGATTGGTAGTTCCTGAGATTAGCGCGTTCAAACAAATAAAAATAAACTCTTTTTTTGTTTGAACGCGCTGATCTCAGGAACTACAAGTCCGATTTAAAAAAAATTATTTTTGTTAGATAACCCGTTTATTAAGGAAGATTATAGGCTACTCGAGTTTTTTTAAATTCAATCCCAAAGGGGGTAAAACGGGGTGTAAGATTTTTTGTTATTACAAAAAATCTTACACACACGTTTTACCCCCTTTGGGGTTAAATTTTAAAAAAACTCGTATATCCTATAACCTTCCTCAATAAACGGGCTATCTAACAAAAAATTATTTTTTTTATTCTGACTTGTAGTTCCTGAGATTAGCGCGTTCAAACAAAAAAAGAGTTTATTTTTTTTATTTGAACGCGCTAATCTCAGGAACTACCAGTCCGATTTGAAAAAATTTTTTTTTATTAGATAGCCCGTTTATTAAGGAAGATTATAGGCTATTCGATTTTTTTTTCTAATTCAATCCCAAAGGGGATAAAACGTGGGTGTAGGATTTCTTGTTATTAAAATAAATCCTACACTCCCGTTTTCACCCTTTGGGATTGAATTTTTAAAAAACTCGTATAGGGTCTCAATGATTACTACTTTGCTTCTTTTACAGACTAGTAGTTCCTGAGATTAGCGTCTTCAAACAAAAAAAGAGTTTTTTTTTTTATGTTTCCAAGTTCTGTAGAGTTGGTAAAAATCGGAACAAAAACATATTTGACTAGTGTATTTTGAAGTAAATTTTATGCCCTTTAATTTTGAATAGGACCATTTTTTCGATTGGACCAGCCGTTTTTATGTTATAAGCAAAAAACCGAAAAAAGTGCAAAAAAATCGTGGTTTTTAGCCCACCAAAACTCCTCCGCCTTGTTTTAGAGGTCGCAAACTTGGATTTGACATCTCCTAAACATGCTTGAGAACACAAAAAAATAAAATCATTTGCTGCACAAAACGCAAGGTGCACCTACCTTTTTAAGCTCTCGTGACTGGACTAAGAGGTTAAGACGTATAATTGACACTGCCCAGCCCAGGTGAAAATCGAAGGTAATCTCAGAAGACCAGTGTGTCCGTAACTTCTGAACGGATTTTGTTGCGGTGTTACTTACCCGGAGTCCAATAAATCTACTATGTATATGATTGAAACCAACACTTCAAGGAAATCCATATAGCAATTAGTGTCTAGTCCGCCCACCTAAAATACCTTTGCCGTGTTTGGTTTTTGAACTCTGATTAAAAATCATGGAAAAAGAACAAATAATTGAAACTGAAAGGTTAAAAATGGATATCTGTCGATTCTGTCTGAGTGAGGATGTAAAATTAGCGCACATTTATAGCGCTTCAAAAAAACTTGGTAGTACAATAGCAGAAGCTGCAATGGAGTGTACCAATGTTCAGGTAAGGTACATTAAATCGTTTATAGTAGAACATTAGTAATCCGTGCTTTGCTAAGTCTCGGCCAACACGAATAATCAATACTTTAGTGAACATGTTAGTTTTTCGCATTTCGGATAAAGTTTTTACGTTGAAGTTTAAGATTTTATTTTTTTACTTGAACAGATAACGTTGAACGATGGCATGCCTCTGTATGTCTGCAAAAATTGCTATTTAAAACTCCAAGACGTTCAACAGTTTAGGAAAATGGTTCTCAAATCGGACGCCGTGTTAAGAACTTACCACAGGCCGCTATGTTTTGACGAAAACACGTTAAGAATAAACTATCCTACTATGGATGAGCCTCTTGGCTTCGACGAGACACGATGTACAGGCCAAAGTAGTGACGATGAAATAATAACTGAAGATACCGAATTTGATTTGGGCAACGATGTTATTGAAGAAACTGTCGTAAAAAATGAAATCAGTAATGAAGAGTGTCAAACAAAAACTGTGATCAGTTGTAACAGTCAAGGATTTGATCTGGGCAACGATGTTGTTGAAGAAACAGTCGTAAAAAGTGAAATCAGTAATGAAGAGAGTCAAACAAAAACTGTGATCAGTAGTAACGGTCAAATATTTCGAGTTCACATCGACATTGATAACATTAATGAATCTTTGGAAAAACAAGTCATTATTTTAATCCCAAACAACGAAAAAGTGTTGACAGATAATTTCAATTCACGAAATAATTTAACATCGAATGAACAAACAACATCAAATGCATCAGAAAAATCTTTAGAGAAAAGCGATAACTTACTATGTAATAATTCTGTTGAAAATATGTTTGAAGCTAATATACGCAAGGATCTAGAAAAAAGTGGAAATTCATTGAAAAACCATGTTTCAGACAGTGCTGTAGGCTCTTCAGTAGCAGGCGATACTGACGACTGGCATTCAGAAGAAGTGGCGTCGAAAGATGATAATTCTGAAATGGAATGTGAGAAAGATGAAAACACATTTTTAAAATGTAAAATATGTAAAAGATGCTTTACTAGAAAATATGATGTACGTAGACATATTTTGACAATACATAAAAACATGCGTTTTCAGTGTGAAATATGCGAAAAAAGCTTTGCTCGAAAAGATGATTTAGGTAGACATGTGAAAAAATTTCATTGCTCAAGAAACCGTTCTAGAAACGAAAATAAATCAAGGTCAAACGAACAAGAAATATCAAATACATTAGAAAAAATCAACTTTTCAAAGGAAAGTGATAACTCGATAGACAATAAGTCGCCTGAAAAGATCAGTTCAGCTAACAACAGTTTGGAAACACAAAATGACGAGTCTTTAGAAAAAACAAATGACAATATATTGAAGACCAACACACGCAAGGATCAAGAACATAGTGGAAATTCTTTGAAAAGCCATGTTTCAGTCAGTGCTGTAGGCTCTTCAGTAGCAGATGATACAGACGATTGGCATTCAGAAGAAGTGACGTCGAAAGATGATAATTTTGAAAAGGAATGTGAGAAAGATGAAAACACATTTTTTAAATGTAAAATGTGTAATAGATTCTATAGTACTAAAGAGACTTTGCGAAGACATATTTTGACAATACATGAAAACACGCTTTTTCAGTGTGAAATATGCGAAAAAATCTATTCTCGAAAACATAAGTTACGTGAACATGAGAAAAAAATTCATGGATCAGCTGACCGTTTTAGAAATGAAAATAAATCAACCTCTAACAAACAAGAAATTTCAAAAAAGAGTAGACATTCTTTGAAAAACATTGTTTCAGACAATGCTGTAAAAATGGATGTAACAAACTCTTCGGTAGCAGATAATATTGACGACTGGCAATCAGAAGAAGTGGGGTCGAAAGATGATTCTGAAAAGGAATCGGACAAGGATGAAAATACGAATTTTAAATGTGAGATATGTAAAACATCCTTTCTTAGAAAAGATAGTTTACGCAGACATATTTTGAATAAACATAAATTAGATAATGAAAACACACATTTTCAGTGTGAAATATGCGAAAAAAGCTATGATCTAAAAAGTAAATTACGTGTACATGTGAGAAGGATCCATGAATCAAATAAACATAAGAATAAAGTTGGCATATTATATAGTTGTAGTATTTGTAATGAAAAATTTAAACAATATTCCGATTACTACAGCCATAAAGTCACACACTTTGATAAAAATTACCAACCAGGCAAACCTATTCAGTGCAACGTGTGCGGAAAATATTTTAAGAAACTATTTTCTTTAAAACAGCATAGCAGGAGGCATGATAATAACGATAGGCCTTTTCAATGCACCAAATGTGATAAAAAATGCAATACTAAACATGGTTTGGCAATTCATCAACGGGTCCACGACGACACTATTGAATTTCATTCTCTATGCCCTATTTGTGGAAAAGCTATAAAATATAACATGATGCGACATATAAGAACACGTCATTCAGAAAAAAGGCCACACATGTGTCAAGAATGTGGCAAAACGTTTAAAAATATAAGCAACTTAACACGACATCAAGAAATTCACGATGGGAAAATGATTGAATGTACTATTTGCAATAAAAGTTTTAAAGGCAAACACTCATTTACTCAACATAATAGAAATAGTCACCACGGAAAAGAATTTAAATGTAACATTTGTTTTAAAATATTCAGTTCGCAGCAAACTTTAGCTATTCATATTAAAAGTGTTCATGAAAAAGAACGGGAATTTGATTGTTCTGAATGTAAAAAATCATTTGCTAGTTATGTTGGTTTAAAACTTCATAAGCAGTCATCCCATAGAGTTAAATCATTTGAGTGTGAAGAATGCGGTAAATGTTTCTCTCGTAAGGATTTCTTGGTTATGCATCTGAGGATGCACAGCGGAGAGAAGCCCTATAAATGTGACGACTGCGATAAACGATTCTCCCGAAACGATAACCTCAAAACCCATAAAAAGAAAGTCCATAACAAATCTATGAATTACAAATGTAAAGTTTGTGACAAGGAATTCAAAATGAAATGTGAATTGGATAATCATATCCAAGATAAACATAACGTACCCTTGTAAATGTATTTGTATATGGAATGTAGAAATTTAGTTATAAATTACGTGTATAATAATATTTTTTTATTAATAAAAACCGATGTTTAGCATTTGTTCTATTTTTAGTGTATTTGCCATAATATGGCACATACACTATTGGCGTCGGTCGGATGGCGGGACCTAGGGCTCGGACCAAAATTTCTCGACGTTTCATAGCCTCCTGAACACTTTGGCACCATTTTCAAATATGTATATATATATATATTATAGGGGGCTAATTTTAGTCGTATTTAGGGGGGCAATTAGCCCTTTTGTACATCCAGATATAGCGGTACAATTTTAAGTTGAATGCATTTTATGTTTCATTATCAATTCATTGAGACTACTTTAACATGTAGATTGGCGATGATATTATGACGTCAGGTTGACTAGAGAACGTTTGATAACGAATTATAACAGAAATTAACATGACTGGCGACATATCATCTCTATAAGTGCGTGAGAAGAGAGTGTGTTTTTTTGATGTATAGAAGAGAGAACGCCTAAGAAAAATACAGATTATTCGTGTAAACTTTTGCAAGTCAGACAGACGAGGTCTGGCGACCGTATCAGGCACATCGATGTGTTAAACAATCGAAAATAAAATGATTGAATATTCTAGCGAATAAAAGACTTTTTATTTTGGGATTTTGGAGTTGGATTTGTGCTTGTCGTTTTGGAGCTATATTGTTTTTGGTTTGGAGTTTGGATTCTGCGTTGTTTCCTGCTTCGATTCCTGTATTGGTCGACCTTCCTAGTTTTCGTAATTCCCGAAAATTGATTTATCTTCCGTATTTCCATTGTTGGATTGTTGTTATTGGATATAGTTAGCTTACCGTGCAAACCATAAACCATAAAGGAGCCAAGCGCTTCTCCTAGTAGGGATTATAAGTTGCTGCTTTTGGATTTCCGTGTGGTTGTGTTGATTCTGGAATACGGGAATAATTTAATTTATTCCAGAAATTTTGAAGATTGTGCAATTATTCCGAAATTTTTAATATTCGCTAACATAAGTGACGACGCATAAAGTATCCCAGAATATTATCAAGTGTTTATCCCGGTGGGATAGATATGGTACTACAATATATCCCGAAAATATTAAAGGATCAAATCTAATATTTTATGAACATTTTACATTTCTGAATGTCGACCACTTTGAGTAGTACTGGGTAAATTTTAGATATTTACGTCAGAATTAAATTGATTAATGTTGCGTCGATTGTATTCCTGTAGGATTTATTGCACTACATTGGGAATTTTATGGAATATTTTGAATCTTATTATGAATTAAGTTTGAATTCCACGTCGCCGGTCTCGCGATTTTAAAGTGTTTATGTCTCTCGTATGCTATGTATTTTCTTTTCAGGCTCCGGAATTTCTGTACAGGCCCGGATTAAGTGTGAAATAATTGTTAAAAATTAATTATGTGAAATTCGTTATCGTTCCGTATCGATTCATTATTTATGAAGAGTTTTTGTTGAGAATTTCGCTATTGTTAGGTTATCGTTTCACTATCGCTCGCTAACGTCAAGCTACGTTTTGCGATTGAATAAGTAGGTTGTTGTGAGGCTTCGAGGCCTATTGAATTAGGATTTTTGTCTCGATTGTTGGAAGTTCCGTGAGGCCTGTGATTAAAGTGCCGCTTTTATTTTTTTGTATCTCGAATACCGTGTGTCCCGATATTGTGTTCGGAATCTATTGTTTTGTTAGTATTTTATGTTAAGTTATCGTGTGGTTTTGGCCATTGAAATCACCTCTGATTTTTTTCTGTTTATCTTGCTAAAGAAGTAACAGCGTTAGGCCTGGGACTTAATATAACTGTGATTGTGATTCTGGACTCTGTTCCGGAATATTTTTCGGATCTCTTTTGGCCAACGTGGTTATCCTTTTTTGAATTATCCCTAACTGTGACCACTCTCTACGTCTCAGTTTGGACGACCTGAGACTTACGCAGTGTGGCCCTATAAGTTCTGGCGCCCTTTGATCTCTCGCTCGGTATCTGGCCCACTAAGTAATCTTCCAACGAGGTCCGTCTCTGGTTAAGTGATACTAGTGTAGAGGTGACTTCAAATTTAAATTAAATTATTTTGACGCACGATTCATTGTGTGCGTTCACTTTTTGTGTTGTCCTAAGTGTCGAGTGGTAGGTGGTTGGGTTTTTTATTGCCCATTAAGGGCTTTTCCTGTATTTAAATTTTAGAGGCTGCTTCCCAAAACAAGTGCGATCGTAACTATATAATAATTTTTGTTTTTCGACCCATGACCCCGCGCCGTCGGTAGCTAGCCGCGCAACCGATTCAATTCGGGTCTTATGAAGCAAAAGCCATTACTATAATATATATGTATTTATATATTTATATATATTTATATATATGTGTGTGTACACGATAACTCGACAGACTTAATCGATTGAAACGAAATTTGGTACAGACATTGGAACCCATCACCGCAAGAAGCCTATTTGAAATGGGCCCGATCGGACCATTTTCAGGGTTGTATTTAGGGGTTCCAAAAAGTTTTTGGGCCCAAAAATACCGAAAAATTTGTCAGAATCGTTTCAAAATTGAAATTTAACTCTTTAGTAAAGATTAAAATGTGCTTTTAAAATTTTAATAAAATCGGCCCGACAGGACCGGACTTTTTTATGAAAACACTAGTTTGTTGATACGGATTTACTTAGATATGGAAGGGTGTATTTAATTGGGTGTACTGATAAAATCCATGTCTAATATTGAAGTTTAGAAAAATTTAATTATTTTAAGGGCTGTATTAAGGGGTTAAATTTTTTATTTTGTCAAAAAACAAACTTAAGTTTACATAATAATGCCTGTATTAGCAAATACACTATATTGTCGGCAGGGTTTGGCACTGCGACCCGAGTTTTTTTTTTTACTCATTGCACTTTTATCCATTGCATGTATTTTCTTTAGTGATGGGCAAAATAGCATTATTTCGACAATCGGATTTTTAGGTTAAGAATGATTCTTATAATTGGATGTTTCATTTGAATTATATCAAAATTCAAACGGTTCTTTTGAATTATGAGTACAAATTCTGCATTCCATTTAGGCGGAGCTGAGATTTACTCACTAGCCAGTATTAATTGTCGCATCAATGTCAGATAGAAGAGTGTTGCCAGATACATTGCTATTTTTTCTTTCGTAAATTATAATTTTCATAACATAAACTTTATGTTCAGTTTCATTGGAATTTCCGATCATAACAATTTCTTATCTCTATGTTCCCGATAATTAAAATTCTAATTGTTTACAATTATTCAGATTATTAAAGTTATATATGATTCGAATTATTTCCATAATCGTATGTTACCGATTATTTAAAAAATCGGATTATCGATTATTTTTAAATTGAATTATTCCATCACTAATTCATATTTATTTGACGTAAGGTTGTTTTCATTTTCGGCATTTACAATAAACCTAACATTTTTTTGTCCGATTTTGAAAAAAAAACGAAGATTATTTAAATTATTTGGACAGTTATAATTTAATCGTTTGGTCGAATATAATCATCATAAATACATTTTATAAAACAAAGTTCTCCACCGCGTCTGTTTGTCTGTCTGCCAGATTTTTCCGTGACCAATAAAAGGATTTTGTTCCAGTTTTCACGATTGGATAGATTGATTCACGAGAGGTTAAGATGTATAATTGAGACTGGCCGGCCCGTGTTCGCCCGGGTGAAAATCGAAGGTAATCTCAGAAGACCAGTTTGTCCGCAACTTCTGAACAGATTTTGTTCCGGTGTTACTAACCCGGAGTCTAGTAAATCTGCTATGTATATGATTGAAACCAACACTTCAGGAAATCTATATAGCAATTAGTCCGTCCCACGGAATACATAAAAGTAGAGAAAGAGAAGCTACGTTATAAGTTTTGAACACGCTTTGCGCCATCTCTTTTCACCCGGGAACCTTATTAAGTGAGGACACAAACCGCTCCTATGACATATATATATTTTTTTTGTTTTAATTATTTGAATATAAAACTATTTGTAACCATTCATCTAATTTGAATCGAAATGCGTTTTATTTTAAGAAATGCGAGTGACGTATTTCTCCTGTGGTATTAAATTCAAACTGATAAATAAATTACAATTACTTTTAAGTATTCCGTGATTAAATAAGTAAAAGGAGAATTTCAATGAAAAAACGTGTTTATTGCATTTTGCAGCTCGATATGACTTTTTTATTTGCTTAGCAACTAGGTATACAAAAATAATAATTCTATAATACTCTAATCAAAACCCTCGGTCGACAGTTGTGCCCAAGTACATTAACTGTAGCTAAATACAAGAGATACTCTCTTCACTTCACTAGCGTTCACAAATGTATGATTTGAAGTTTCACAAACATATCACGAACCGTGGAAATTGGAAATGTTTACCAGTGAGAACGTTTAAATTACTGACTCGAATTAACGGAACTATAAACAGAACTAATTTAAATTTTTACCGATAGTGAAGTTGTAAAAAATGATATTTATACTACTATCTATGTAGTTTGCAAATGAAGTTTTGTAACAGCGCCATCTCTGTTCACAATATAGCATAAAATTGTAAGCAACCAGTTGTCGTCATAAGTAGACGTGGGTCGTTACGTTATTTTCAAGAAACGTAACGAAACCAGTGACTTGGTCGGCGTCACCTGTTTCAAAACTAGTGATTTTTGTAACTAGTTATTTTTATTCAGCTACTGTGATTGCTTGCATAAATACCTCCACCAGTTACCAACTATACAGTTACACACGAAACGAGACGAAACTAAAATACATTAAATCACTATCTAAGTGTTTGTAGCTATACACTTAAATCAATAAATTAACTTCCCTTCATACTTTATTCAGGCTTAGGACTGACTGCATTAAATGTATTTATGATTGATTAGTTTTTACTATGAAACTATGATTTTAATTAAATTATTAATGCAGGTGTACGACATGTGCGTGTTCGGGTTACTTCGGATTTATTCGTGTCACTGTCACCCGCTCTCGCTTAGTAACGCATTTGCAAAAATCACTACTTGTAATGTAACTCGAAACTAGTGATTCGGTTACATACCGCGTAGCTAGTTATTGTAACTAGTGACGTGAAATAACGACCACGTCTAGTCATAAGCCTGGCGGACCCTGGTCCGTTCACTTAAAATACCTATTGCCGTGTTTGGTTTTTGAACTCTGATTAAAAGTTATGGAAAAAGAGCAAATAATTGAAACCGAAAGGTTAAAAATGGATATCTGTCGATTCTGTCTGAGTGAGGATGTAAAATTAGCGCACATTTATAGCGCTTCAAAGAAACTTGGTAGTACAATAGCAGAAGCTGCAATGGAGTGTACCAATGTTCAGGTAACGTACATTAAATATAATATAGTAGAACATTGGTTATCCGTGCAAAAACGAATAATCAATATTTTAGTGCACATGTTAGTTTTTCGCATTTCGGATAAAGTTTTACATTGAAGTTTAAGATTTTATTTTTTTACTTGAACAGATATCGTTGAACGATGGCATGCCTCTGTATGTCTGCAAAAATTGCTATTTAAAACTCCAAGACGTTCAACAGTTTAGGAAAATGGTCCTCAAATCGGACGCCGTGTTAAGAACTTACCACAGGCCGCTATGTTTTGACGAAAACACGTTAAGAATAAACTATCCTACTATGGATGAGCCTCTTGGCTTCGATGAAACACGATGTACAGACCAAAGTAGTGACGATGAAATAATAACTGAAGATACCGAATTTGATCTGAGCAACGATGTTGTTGAAGAAACTGTCGTAAAAACTGAAATCAGTAATGAAGAGAGTCAAACAAAAACTGTGATCAGTTGTAACAGTCAAGGATTTGATCTGGGCAACGATGTTGTTGAAGAAACTGTCGTAAAAAGTGAAATCAGTAATGAAGAGAGTCAAACAAAAACTGTGATCAGTAGTAACGGTCAAATATTTCGAGGTCACATCGACATTGATAACATTAATGAATCTTTTGAAAAACAAGTCATTATTTTAATCCCAAACAACGAAAAAGTGTTGACAGATAATTTCAATTCACGAAATAATTTAACATCGAATGAACAAACAACATCAAATGCATCAGAAAAATCTTCAGAGAAAAGCGATAACTTACTATGTAATAATTCTGTTGAAAATATGTTTGAAGCTAATATACGCAAGGATCTAGAAAAAAGTGGAAATTTATTGAAAAACCATGTTTCAGACAGTGCTGTAGGCTCTTCAGTAGCAGGTGATACTGACGACTGGCATTCAGAAGAAGTGACGTCGAAAGATGATAATTCTGAAATGGACTGTGAGAAAGATGAAAACACATTTTTAAAATGTAAAATATGTAAAAGATGCTTTACTAGAAAAGATGATGTACGTAGACATATTTTGACAATACATAAAAACATGCGTTTTCAGTGTGAAATATGCGAAAAAAGCTTTGCTCGAAAAGATGGTTTAGGTAGACATGTGAAAAAATGTCATAGCCTAAGAAACCGTTCTAGAAACGAAAATAAATCAAGGTCAAACGAACAAGATATATCAAATACAGTAGAAAAAATCAACTTTTCAAAGGAAAGTGATAACTCGATAGACAATAAGTCGACTGAAAAGATCAGTTCAGCTAACTACAGTTTGGAAACACAAAATGACGAGTCTTTAGAAAAAACAAATGACAATATATTGAAGACTAACACACGCAAGGATCAAGAACATAGTGGAAATTCTTTGAAAAGCCATGTTTCAGACAGTGCTGTAGGCTCTTCTGTAGCAGATGATACAGACGATTGGCATTCAGAAGAAGTGACGTCAAAAGATGATAATTTTGAAAAGAAATGTGAGAAAGATAAAAACACATTTTTAAAATGTAAAATGTGTAATAGATTCTATAGTACTAAACAGACTTTGCGAAGACATATTTTGACAATACATGAAAACACGCGTTTTCAGTGTGAAATATGCGAAAAAATCTATTCTCGAAAACATAAGTTACGTGAACATGAGAAAAAAATTCATGGATCAGCTGATCGTTTTAGAAATGAAAATAAATCAACCTCAAACAAACAAGAAATAACAAAAAAGAGTAGACATTCTTTGAAAAACATTGTTTCAGACAATGCTGTAAAAATGGATGTAACAAACTCTTCGGTAGCAGATGATATTGACGACTGGCAATCAGAAGAAGTGGGGTCGAAAGATGATTCTGAAAAGGAATCGGACAAGGATGAAATTACGAATTTTAAATGTGAAATATGTAAAACATCCTTTCTTAGAAAAGATAGTTTACGCAGACATATTTTTAATAAACATAAATTAGATAATGAAAACACACATTTTCAGTGTGAAATATGCGAAAAAAGCTATGATCTAAAAAGTAAATTACGTGTACATGTGAGAAGGATCCATGAATCAAATAAACATAAGAATAAAGTTGGCATATATAGTTGTAGTATTTGTAATGAAAAATTTAAACAATATTCCGATTACTACAGCCATAAAGTCACACACTTTGATAAAAATTACCAACCAGGCAAACCTATTCAGTGCAACGTGTGCGGAAAATATTTTAAGAAACTATTTTATTTAAAACAGCATAGCAGGAGGCATGATAATAACGATAGGCCTTTTCAATGCACCAAATGTGATAAAAAATGCATTACTAAACATGATTTGGCAATTCATCAACGGGTCCACGACGACACTATTGAATTTCATTCTCTATGCCCTATTTGTGGAAAAGCTATAAAATATAACATGATGCGACATATAAGAACACGTCATTCAGAAAAAAGGCCACACATGTGTCAAGAATGTGGCAAAACGTTCAAAGATATAAGCGACTTTACACGACATCAAGAAATTCACGATGGGGAAATGATTGAATGTACTATTTGCAATAAAAGTTTTAAAGGGAAACACTCATTTCGTCAACATAATAGAAATAGTCACCACGGAAAAGAATTTAAATGTAACATTTGTTTTAAAATATTCAGTTCGCAGCAAACTTTAGCTATTCATATTAAAAGTGTTCATGAAAAAAAACGGGAATTTGATTGTTCTGAATGTAAAAAAACATTTGCTAGTTATGTTGGTTTAAAACACCATAAGCAGTCATCCCATAGAGTTAAATCATTTGAGTGTGAAGAATGCGGTAAATGTTTCTCTCGTAAGGATTTCTTGGTTATGCATTTGAGGATGCACAGCGGGGAGAAGCCCTATAAATGTGACGACTGCGATAAACGATTCTCCAGAAACGATAACCTCAAAACACATGAAAAGAAAGTCCATAACAAATCTATGAATTACAAATGTAAAGTTTGTGACAAAGAATTCAAAATGAAATGTAAATTGGATAATCATATCCAAGATAAACATAACGTACCCTTGTAAAGGTATTTTTATATGAAATGTAGAAATTTAGTTATAAATTACGTGTATAATAATATTTTTTTATTAATAAAAACCGATGTTTAGCATTTGTTCTATTTTTTTTACTCATTGCACTTTTATCCATTGCATGTATTTTCTTTAGTGATGGGCAAAATAGCATTATTTCGATAATCGGATTTTTAGGTTACGAATGATTCCTATAATTGGATGTTCCATTTGAATTATATCAAAATTCAAACGGTTCTTTTGAATTATGAGTACAAATTCTGCATTCCATTTAGGCGGAGCTGAGATTTAATCACTAGCCAGTATTAATTGCCGCATCAATGTCAGACAGAAGGAGTGTTGCCAGATACATTGCTATTTTTTCTGTCGTAAATTATAATTTTCATAATATAAACTTTATGTTCTGTTTCATTGGAATTTCCGATCATAACAATTTCTTATCTCTATGTTCCCGATAATTAAAATTCTAATTGTTTACAATTATTCAGATTATTCAAGTTATATATGATTCGAATTATTTCCATAATCGTATGTTTCCGATTATTTAAAAAATCGGATAATCGATTATTTTTAATATGAATTATTCCATCACTAATTCCTATTTATTTATGTTCCAGACTGTTTTCACGATTAGATAGATTGATTCACGCGAGGTTAAGACGTATAATTGACACTGCCCAGCCCGGTTTCGCCGGGTGAAAATCGAAGGTAAACTCAGAAGACCAGTTTGTCCGTAACTTCTAAACGGATTTTGTTCCGGTGTTACTAACCCGAAGTCTAGTAATTCTACTATGTATATGATTGAAACCAACACTTCCAGGAAATCTATATAGCAATTACTAATTAGTCCGTCCACTTAAAATTAGCGTTGGGCGAATACGAGATGTTTTTACAATCGAAACAATCGCAATCGTTCATAATAACAATCGAGTCCACAATCGACTCGGAGTTTGATTTTACAATCGAAATGTTCGATTGCTCAAGTCGATTATTTGCCAGCGAATGAGAATACATATAATCGCGATTCAAGGTTATATGCTGGTCGAATGAAGTCTGACGTTTACGCTACTCGTTCATCGTTGATTCACTATTCACACTGTTCAGTCGGTCTCAGAGCATTCGATTACTGCACAATCAGCCATCCATCGACTCGACTACAGTTGTTGAGTGATGAACGATTATATATCATGTGGCTCTCGACAGTGGACATCGTCTGTTCGATTCAGTACTATGCAACTTTGTCTCGGTGAAATATGAAACAACAACAATCGAGTCCAAGTGAAAACCATCGAGAGTCATCGAGATGTTTGAACAATCGAGACAATCGACTAAAATATCTCGTATCGCCCATCACTACTTAAAATACCTATTGCCATTTTTGGTTTTTGAACTCTGATTAAAAATCATGGAAAAAGAACAAATAATTGAAACAGAAAGGTTAAAAATGGATATCTGTCGATTCTGTCTGAGTGAGGATGTAAAATTAGCGCACATTTATAGCGCTTCAAAGAAACTTGGTAGTACAATAGCAGAAGCTGCAATGGAGTGTACCAATGTTCAGGTAACGTACATTAAACCTAATATAGTAGAACATTGGTTATCCGTGCATTGCTAAGTCCCGGCCAAAACGAATAATCAATATTCTACTGGACATTTTAGTTTTTTGCATTTCGGATAAAGTTTTTACGTTGAAGTTGAGATTTTATTTTTTAATACCCTTATATTCTTTGATAATCAAAATTTATGTACTTGAACAGATATCATTGAACGATGGCATGCCACTGTATGTCTGTAAAAATTGCTATCTAAAACTCCAAGACGTTCAACAGTTTAAAAAAATGGTCCTCAAATCGGACGCCGTGTTAAGAACATACCACAGACCGCTGTGTTTTGACGAAAACACGTTAAGAATAAACTATCCTTCTATGGATGAGCCTCTTGGCTTCGACGATACACGATGTACAGACCAAAGTAGTGACGATGAAATAATAACTGAAGATACCGAATTTGATCTGAGCAACGATGTTGTTGAGGAAACTGTCGTAAAAAATGAAATCAGTAATGAAGAGAGTCAAACAAAAACTGTGATCAGTTGTAACAGTCAAGGATTTGATCTGGGCAACGATGTTGTTGAAGAAACAGTCGTAAAAAGTGAAATCAGTAATGAAGAAAGTCAAACAAAAACTGTGATCAGTAGTAACGGTCAAATATTTCGAGTTCACATCGACATTGATAACATTAATGAATCTTTTGAAAAACAAGTCATTATTTTAATCCCAAACAACGAAAAAATGTTGACAGATAATTTAAATTCACGAAATAATTTAACATCGAATGAACAAACAACATCAAATGCACCAGAAAAATCTTTAGAGAAAAGCGATAACTTACCATGTAATAATTCTGTTGAAAATATGTTTGAAGCTAATACACGCCAGGATCTAGAAAAAAGTGGAAATTCATTGAAAAACCATGTTTATGACAGTGCTGTAGGCTCTTCAGTAGCAGACGATACTGACGACTGGCATTCAGAAGAAGTGACGTCGAAAGATGATAATTCTGAAAAGGAATCTGACAAGGATGAAAACACATTTTTAAAATGTGAAATATGTAAAAGATCCTTTACTAGAAAAGATAATTTACGTACACATATTTTGTCAAAACATGGATCAGATGGTAAAAATACAAATTTTCAGTGTGAAATATGCGAAAAAAGCTTTGCTCGAAAATATAGTTTACGTAGACATGTGAGAAAGATGCATGAATCAAATGATTCAACTACACATAGGAAGGAAATTGGCATATATAGTTGTAGTATTTGTAATGAAATATTTAAAGAATATTCCGATTACTACAGCCATAAAGTCAGACATTTTGATCAAAATTACCAACCAGGCAAACCTCTCCAGTGCAATGTGTGCGGGAAATATTTTAAGAAACTATTTTATTTAAAACAGCATAGCAGGAGACATGATAATGACGATAGGCCTTTTCAATGTACTAAATGTGATAAAAAATTCAAGACCAAATATGAATTAGCAAGTCATCAACGGATCCACGACGACGCTACTGAATTTCATTCGCTATGCCCTATTTGTGGTAAAGCTATAAAATATGCCAATGCCATGCTGACACATATAAGAGTTCGCCATTCAGAAAAAAGACCACACATGTGTCACATATGTGGAAAAACGTTCAAAAATCTAAGCAGCTTAAAAGAACATAAAGAAATTCACGATGGGAAAATGATTGAATGCACTATTTGCAATAAAAGTTTTAAAGGGAAACACTTATTACGTAAACATAATAAAAATAGTCACCACGGTAAAGAATTTAAATGTAACATTTGTTTTAAAATATCTAGTTCGCAGCAAACTTTAGGTATTCATATTAAAAGTGTTCATGAAAAAAAACGGGAATTTGATTGTTCTGAATGTAAAAAAACATTTGCTAGTTATATTGGTTTAAAATTCCATAAGCAGTCATCCCATAGAGTTAAATCATTTGAGTGTGAAGAATGCGGTAAATGTTTCTCTCGTAAGGATTTCTTGGTTATGCATCTGAGGATGCACAGCGGGGAGAAGCCCTATAAATGTGACGACTGCGATAAACGATTCTCCCGAAACGATAACCTCAAAACCCATAAAAAGAAAGTCCATAACAAATCTATGAATTACAAATGTAAAGTTTGTGACAAGGAATTCAAAATGAAATGTGAATTGGATAATCATATCGAAGATAAACATAATGTACCCATATAAAGGTAATTTTATATGAAATGTAGAAATTTAGTTATAAATTACATGTACAACAATATTTTTTTATTAATAAAAACCGATGTTAAGCATTTGCTCAATTTATTTTACTCATTGCACTTTTATCCATTGCATGTATTTTCATTAGTTATGGGCAAAATAGCATTTTTTCGATAATCGGATTTTTAGGTTAAGAATGATTCTCATAATCGGATGTTTCATTCTAATTATATCAAACGATTCTTTTGAATTATATGTACAAATTCTGCATTCAATTTAGGCGGAGCTGAGATTTACTCACTCGCCAGTATTAATTCGATGTTGCATCAAAGTCAGACAGAAGCGTGTTGCATTGATATTTTTTCTTTCATTAATTTGCTACATGCTTGTGCATAACATAAACCTTATGTTCAGTTTCATAGGAATTTTCGATCATAACAATCTGTTATCTCTATGTTGCCGATAATTAAAATTCAAATTGTTTACAATTATTCAAGTTATATATGAATCGGATTATCGATTATTTTTAATTCGAATTATCCCATCACTAATTTTTATCCAATCCTATCAGGTGAAGATAACCAAGACGGTAAGACCGAGCTTTCATTGACGTAAAAAGTGACGTAAGATTGTTTTCATCGTCGGCATTTACAATAAACGTAACCTTTTTTTTGTACGATTTTGAAGAAAAACGAAGATTATTTATATTATTTGGATGGTTATAATTTAATCGTTTGACGTTTGGACAATTATAATCATCATAAATACATTTTATAAAACAAAGTTCTCCACCGCGTCTGTTTGTCTGTCTGCCAGATTTTTCCGTGACCAATAAAAGGATTTTGTTCCAGTTTTCACGATTGGATAGATTGATTCACGAGAGGTTAAGATTTTTAATTGAAACTGGCCGGCCCGTGTTCACTTACGTCTGCAGATAGCTCTAAATGTTGCACAGCGTTGTCTGGGATTTAAACGTAGCTTGTTAGATAGCTCTAAATGTTGCACAGCGTTGTCTGGGATTTAAACGTAGCTTGTTCTTAACACATACATACATAAATAAACACATTCCTGTCAGTCAAGAAGTTTGTTTTTTTTTCATATTTATTTATATATTTCCGTAAAATTTTCTTTTTTATTTATATAGATATATTTTTTAAATTTTAAAATGCATATTTTTGACCTTTTGATTATTATTAGTTTGTCAGAGAAAAATTTCTTGATAAAAGTTTGTTTATGCTATAAAACCTAAAAGGAAATAATTAGAATCGATCTCTTAATAATAATAATAATTGCCTTTATTAGGGAGTGTACAGGGAAGATCCAAGCGCGGATCCACCGTTGTGGGCACGGTGGACATGCCCACAACCTTAATTGAGGTCGATAGGCTGATGTTATGTCCAGTGCCTTAATAAAATGTAAAAAAAAAACGAACAGTACTTTGCCCGCATGGACCTAAACACTGTACAAGGTCTTGGCAGGGGCGTCACACATTTTGTAAACGTCTCCTTTGTAGGAATGCAATGTACGATCGTGAGCGAGTAGTGATGGGCGGTTATGAGATATTTTTACAATCGAAACAATTGTAATCGTTCATAATAACAATCGGGTCCACAATCGCCTCGGAGTTTGATTTTACAATCGAAATGTTCGATTGTTCAAGTCGATTATTTGCCACATAGGTTATAGCAATAGCAGCGAATGAGAATACATATAATCGCGATTCAAGGCTATATGCTAGTCGACTGACGTTCACGCGACTCGTTGATTGTTCACTGTTCAGTCGGTACTCACTACTCTGTAATCTTTTCACTATTGAATTCGTATTACGCGATTACTACACAATCGACCATCGACTCGACCACAGTAATTGTTGAGTGATGAACGATTGTATATAATGTGGCTCTCGACAGTGTACGATTCAGTACTATACGACTCGGTCTCGGTGAACTATGAAACAGCAACAATCGAGTCCAAGTGGCAACCATCAAGAGTCGAAGACAGTGTGGTGTAACGGTTAGCGTAGCCAACCTTTGGACCACACTGTCGTGGGTTCGAATCCCACCTCCGCTCATTGATGTTTTGTGATGTCATTTAGTTTTAAGGATGTTGTTATTTAATGTAATTAAGACGCTAATGACCTAAGTTGTCGACGCGTCTATAATCTATAATAAAAATAAAATAAAACCATCGAGAGTCATCGAGATGTTTGAACAATCGACTAAAACATCTCGCATCACTATGAGCGAGTCTGTAGTCCAACTCGCAATTGGCCGATTTTCGGGTGGCCGTGACCACAACCTTTTCTGAGGGCTGGATCCGCGCCTGGGAGGATCTGAAAGTTTGATTTGATCCAAGAATAGAGCTTCCTACATCGGCCCGATAAAAAATCTGATCCGACTACTGGAAGGCGCGCCGTGCATTGTTTTTGCACAGTATACCGCAAACATACGATTGTTTTTGTCATTTTCATACAGTGTGTGAACGAAAGTCAAATGAAATCGGAAATATTTTGTCAGCAGTGTGCGGTAGTTGTCAGATTTAAATCGTACTGATCGAAACAAAATTTTAGACTTAAGGTTTTTAGGGGATTCCTCAAGTATATTTTTCTTATTTCCTCCCTACTCCCCTAAATAGGGGTATTGATGTACAAAAATAGAAAATTGCGATATTCTCCCATTCTGAATGTTTACGAAACAAATTAATGGAGGCATATTGTAGTTATTAATGACATAAAAATTTATGAAATGTAATGCGAATCGTTTGAGCTGTTTTCGAGAAATTGCAATTTTCTATTTTTGCTCGTCAATAAACTACCTTTATTAAGGGGAGTAGGAAGGAAATAAGAAAAATATACTAGAGGAATCCCCTAAAAACCTTAAGTTTAAAATTTGGTTTCGATCCGTTTAAAGGTGTGTCAACTAGGTCTTTCTATTCTTGGACCAAATCAAACTTTCAGATCCTCCCTGTACATAAGAGTTACACCGATTCTAATTATCTACATTTAGGTTTTAGAGCATAAACAAACTTTTAACGCCGTGACCCCCAGTCGTGACTACAGATTTCAAAACATTACTTAGGGTCTCAACTAACGGTACACTATTACTAAGTGGCATCTTTTCATCATAAAATGCGTTATTTTCAACGAAGATTCGTAAAAGGCTATATTTAAGCTAAACGAAGAAATTTGTTAAACTAAACAGTGAAAATTTAGCAGAAATACGAATGTGACAAAAATATGTATAGAACCTTTTTTGTAGAGAATTTTGTTAATTTTAATTTTGTGAGGAACTATTTTTTTCATAGAGTTAAGGTGAAGTTATGAATCCGGTAAAACCTGATTTTCGGCCCTTCCCCAGCCCCCGCAGGGGAGTAATGCACTTCGTTGGAGGGGGGAAACTTCAGGGTTTATTGAGGACACCTTAAGGGACCATCGTGTAAAAAAAATTTCTTGTAGGAATTTTTTCCAGTGTTCGTACATTTTCGACTTTGCGATTGGTCTATATCTTAAGTCGTATGGAATAAAATATTTTTCATGCTAGTTCAAATATATTATATTACAGCTGTGCGATAAATATTATTTTACATAGCCGACTAGTCTAACGATATTACAGTCTTTTTCATTCCCTTATGAAATACGGAGTTTTGGTCTGGGGAGGGGCACCAGCTGCTCAAAGAATTTTTATACTGCAAAAAGCTACTGTCTGTATTCTGGCAGGTGTCTGTAGATACGAGCATTGTCGACCCCTTTTTCAACAATTAAAAATAATGACCTTCTATGGCGCCTACATTTTTCACTGTTTACTGTATGCTAAAGAGCATTACAGCAATATGAACACACATTCTAATGTACACTCATATAATACAAGAAATAAGGATTGCTTAGTTTTGCCGCTACACCGGTTAAATACGACACAAAAAAGTTTTAAATATTCAGCACTGAAATTTTTTAATAAGCTTCCTACATTTCATAAATAAAAATAAACATTATTTGAATTTTGCAAACTTATAATTAAAAAAGTTATCAATAATAAATAAATAAATTCTTTGTAATAATATTGTTTACAGTTATACTACATGTACAAACTAGTGATGTGCCGGATATCCGAGGGAAAAAAAAGATCCGTATCCGTATCCGTTAGTTTTTTGGCGGATCTTTTACCTTATCAATTTTCAATTCATAGATAAAATTTTATATATATAGGTAATTAGGTAATAATGAAAAACAGTTAAATTCCATTCAGATTATTTTTTATTTTTTAATATCGTGGTCAATAACTTTTTCCCATAACAGATCTTAGTCTCTTTCCAAAGGTCGATGTGCAATATTTAGTATTTATCGCCGCGTACTCTAAGAAACTTAAGATCCGTATCCGTATTCGCGGATATACATTTTTAACAATCCGGCACATCACTAGTACAAACCTATGGAAAAAAGCGTACGATTATCTGAATTATCACATTTATAATCACGACTGATCAGCAGTTATCACAGAAAATTATTTTGTGCGGTTTATTATTACCAGAAATCTCACTGCCCATTAGATGACAAATTTTAGTCACTAAGTAGATAGCAAATATCACCAGATATCTGGTGTGAAAATCATGTGTCTAGTGTGAAAAAATACCACATACAGGGTGATGACCGTGACTGCTGCACATGGGGATTTAACACGTTCAGTGCCGATGACACCTCTGTGGTGACATTTGCTATTCCCGGTAGAGGCCGATGGCACCACTGTGGTGTCAATACATAATCATATATTTTATTAAAAAAAAAACACCCAAAATTGGACATAAAAAATATTAGACATACATGTCACCACAAAAAAATGAGATGTCCGGTGCCGATGTCACACCTGTGGTGACATGCCGTCAAAACTATCAAAAACTTACCAAAATAAACAATACATCGCATAATTTATTATAAAAGAACAAAAAAAGTGTAGAAAAATAATAATTTTAAGTTGGCTCCTGAGCGACATCTCAGTATTATTGCGGCAGAGAAACGTGTTAACCCGTAAAATCAACTTTCGTGATTTCCTGCTTCCCTAATTATTTTAGGAAAAATATCTTCAAATAATATTTTAGAACATAAAATTCTGCATCTAAATCACTAAACAAAATTAATTTTGCATGCTTTGTAACGGCAGAAATTTGATATGAAAATGTCAAAATTACCTCAAAAACAGATAGCGATAGCCATGGAACTTCAAAATGATTAGAAATTATTGACAGCTAAAACGTCATCATTTTGTTCAAGTTTCATGGCTATCGCTATCTGTTTTTGAGGTAATTTTGACATTTTCATATCAAATTTCTGCCGTTACAAAGCACGCAAATATGTTCTAAAACTTTTATTTGAAGATATTTTTCCTAAAATAATTAGGGAAGCAGGAAATCGCGAGTTTGATTTTACATTCATACCGTCACTCACACCGCCCTAAAAATTAGCTCGGCAGCCAATACGTTTCGCTCCTCAGAAGAAGGGGCTTTTATTTTAAAATTGTTTTTTTTACATTTTTTTTTAGTAGAGAAAAGCCTCCTCTGTGACTCTATTTTTTTGTTGTGAGAAATCTTGTTTTGTTCTTTTAGAACAGTGTGAGTGATAGCTGCAGCCTGTAAAGTTGGCTTTATTTGTGCAACAATTTTCTTTAAGAGAGTGAGCTGCGATTTCGACTGAACTGAATCAACAGCAGTGCAAAGCCACCTTTTCAGTTCGTCTTTTTCTTCTTTTAAATTTTTGTCATCAGGTGTTTCACTCGAGCAAGCGCTTAATATATTATATAGATCTTCAGTCTCTGCTTTTCTGGGGTCGATATGAATATGTAGATCATCTTGCTCCCCTAGTTTAAAAAACAAACATTAATGAGTACATATTGTATATCAACAAACTGAAACAACTACTTATATCGACTTCGTCAACTAATATGGAAATTCTCGTTAACATATACATTATAGTAAAAGTACGACGTCTATTTTAAAAATCATTTTAAACCGTCTTGCATTGTTATTTTCTGATGGATTTTACACCACACTACAGTGTTGATTTGACCAGAAGATTTCAAACGAAAATAGTCTTTGATACTGATACAAAAAGTTCCAAGGGAGAATAGGGGGTTGCATGACGGTGCTCATGTTGTTAGTTTTTTGTTCTTATATCTCCTCTGCCCGTCTGTTACAGTATGCATAAGCTTAATACAATCCATTAGAAAATAACAATGCAAGACGGTGTAAAATGATTTTTGAAAATACGCGTTGTGTCTCGGACTATTAAATTAGAATCACTGATCATATTCACTTATTTCGAAAATATTTAAGAACAGCAATGTATTAAAATAAAATATTAGTAAAAAAATAACTTTTTAGAGACATTTATTGAAATATATTAAGAATGATAAAATAATATTGAATAATTTAGGTTCATATTATTAAGTATTATAAAAGCTTGGATTGTAAATTCTATGATAGTTTATTAGTCACGACCCATGCTTTTATAATTATGAACCTAAATTATTAAAAATTATTTTTTCCTTTTTAGTCCATTTCAATAAAAGCTTGCCTTTAAAAAGTTTTTTTTTACTAATATTTTATTTTGTTCATTTTAGTCTTTCAAAAATGTACCCCTTTTTGACCCCCATAGGGGTTGAATTTCGAAAAAACTGTTCTTGGTGGATGCTTACGTCAGAAAATTAACCTACTGTCCAAATGTCAAATAAACCCTACACCTTCGTTTGAACCCCTTAGGGATTGAATTCAATTCTAAAAGCAATTTATTTATGTATTGTCATCGGGAATACATAGTCATAGTCGAACTTCGATAACTCGAACCATGATTTGCCACAAAAAAAATTCGAGTTATCAAGACTTCGATTTATCAAGTAAAACTTATTTTCATTCTTGACGCTATTGCCAACTAATTTTGTTGGAGTTATCGAAGTTTGACTGTATTTGTTCAAAATTTCAAATTGATCGGATACGAGGAAGTCGTTCAAAATTAACTTGTAAGATTTGACCTATACGTACTAACACAGCAAGTTAAATAAAAGCTTGTAATTACCTTCTTCAGTCTGATCTTCCAGATTTTCTACTGAGTTATTAGCTTCTTGGTCCAGCAACTTACGTCCTAAGAGGTGGATATGTTTACACATATTCCACCTTATAGATGAGTCCAAGCAACTGCATGAATACTTATGAATACATATCTGGCATTCCGAGCAAACTAACTGACAAACACAATGTTCCAAATTTTTATGCATTTCGTAAATGTCTGGTGCGTTATTCGAAAACGAGAATACCTTCCACCCATCGTTAAATTCAACCAAGTTGACATCTAATTCCAAACTTTTATAATGTCTTTTTCGCAGATCCTTTATTTTACTACAGATCTTTCCTTTATTTAAAGTAATTACTCGGTCAAAGAGTTTATCTTTAACGAACCTCATAATACAATTTATGGACTTATCCAACCGTTTAACACATTTACCTTCCAAATAAATGTATTTTATTGTTCTGTGCATACGTTCTAAATGCATATTGGTGTTAAGGCCACTATGTAACCTGTAACAGTAGGCCCAAGATTTCACATTTTTTCCATAATTATAGTTGAAATAAGTGGAAAATTTTGATGTGTCTTGATCTTCTAATGTTTTCTTCAAGAATTCTTCCATTATCATCAAAAATGCTGTTTCATCTGTCTCTTGTAATAATGTTCGAAGGTTTTTATAAACTTCCACCTAAAACAGATTTATCCTTTAGAACCACTGGATTCATAATCAAAATGTTATGTTTACGATTCTAAGTTTTGACCAGAATCTATACATATAATAAAATCGTAAACCTTTTTTGGCTGTCTGTTTGTGCACGCTAATCTCCGCAATGGCTAAACCAATTTGAATGTGGTTTTCAGTGATGTATTGAGATAAGCTTGGACTAACATTTTGTATTTGTTTCATTTAAATCGGTTGACAAATAAAAAAAATGTCAAATTTAAAGTGCGCGTTGTGACACCGTTAATGCTAATATCAAAACGTACGTTTAAACTCGAGCTGCAGCAAACCGCATGTATTCGTTACCGAGTAACGAGTACATCGCCTGACTCGAAGTACCGAATCGTTACTCACAAATTTATTTCATTACTCTCATTTGTCGTATGTCACTGTTTGATTCACAGAGCTGAGGTTTGATTCGTTACACGAGCGAATGCGAATCATACATGTAACACTAAAACGTGAACTGGAATGCATCGTGCGTCGTACGTATGCCTATTTTTGATGTATTTTGAATTCGTTTGTTACATTACAAAGGAAAATAATATTTATTGTTGCGCGTACCGCCGTACATTGTAATATTATTTGTTTATGATAATTTGATAAACCCATTCTTAAAATCATTTTAACAATTACGCGTGTGCGACTCGATGCGATGCTTCATGGTAGACACTGCTACTAGACTAGACTACTAGTACTCGATTGTATCAAAAGTAACGAGTAACGTAACGATACGAAAGTAACGGGTGCTGATTGTTTTAGTAACGAATACATGCGGGTACACAATTTCTCGTTACTTTTACAGCTCTAGTTTAAACGTATGGGTTGACTGTTTATTTATCTGATACCGTTAATGCCAACTATTTCCAAGTGAATTTAAACCCGACTTTGCATCACAGTGGGAGAGATTCTCGCGGGGAGGGGGGAGGAATAAATAATATTTCGCTTTGCATGGGGAACATTTCTCGCGGGGAGGGGGGATAATAAATTAACAATATAGTAAACTGAACACACATTGAATATAGGTATTATTAAGAAAACGAAATACTTAAGTATACATACTATACTAAATATCTAAATTCATGGATTTTGACACTCTATAAGACTAATATATAATGTTTTTTTCCACAGTATTATAAACTATGGAATAATTGCGTGGGGAGAAGATTACAAAAATTGTTTGGAACTGCTTCAAAAAATGCAAAACAGAATACTAAAGATTATGTATAAGGAAAAAATCTGGCTAGAAAACCTAGAAAACCCCTTCAACCTTAAATAGTTATTTGCTCTTGAATGCTAAGTTATCACTACACCTACCTCAAACATAAATATTTAGAATAATACGTCGTGACTTAAATACATAATTGAATGAATGCAATAGGTGCTTCATATTTACCGATTGCAGTCATTATGCATTCATTCAATTATAAATATTTAGTCAAACAGTACAACCAGATACAAGTCAAATGCTTTACCCAACATATCAAAAACTGTTGGCGATAAAAATAGTTAACAGGCTACCGAATAACTAATAATGGACCTTAACAAATTTTTAAAAGAATTTATTTATTTTTTTGTATCTCCGTTAACGTATCTCATTAATTTAGTTTTAGAACAGGGTAAGTTCCCAAATATTCTCAAAACGGCAATTGTAAAACCATTGTTTAAAAAAGATAATCCTCAAGATGCTCTCAATTATAGGCCAGTCTCGCTGATATCAGGTATATCAAAAATAATTGAAAAAACTATGTATAAACAAACCATAAATTTTCTTATAAAATTTAATTTAATAAATAATGCTCAGCATGGTTTCATAAAGGGAAAGTCTACAAACACAGCCTTATGTGAATTTCTTCAAGAAGTTTTGAATGCAGTGGATAACAAATATCTGACAGTCAGTATAATGTGCGATTTAAGTAAAGCATTTGACTGCGTAAACCACGACAAATTAATAGATAAACTAGAACACTACGGAATAAGAGGTACACCTCTTCAATTATTTACATCTTATTTGTCAAACAGGCAACAATATGTATCGCTAACTTATTCTGATAACCAAATGTATAACTCTTCAAAATCCACCGTATCTGTTGGGGTGCCTCAAGGGAGTATTTTAGGACCCTTGCTATACATTATTTATGTCAATGATTTTCCTTTATTTTTAAAAAAAGAAAACATTAAAATAATATCTTACGCGGATGACACATCTATTGTAATAACAGGAAAGAATATTGAAGAACTAAAAAGCCTAACTACTTTTGCGATAAATGCGTTAACAAACTGGTTTAATGCTAACTCCCTGCATCTAAACATCTCGAAAACAAATTATTTACATTTTAAAACAAATAGAAACAAAAAGGATTTAGACTTAACAATACAAGTAAATAATGAAAATTTAAATAAAGTAACGAACGTAAAATTCTTGGGAGTATGGTTAAATGACACAGTCGACTGGTCCACACACTGCGAGAAGCTATCTGCAAAACTGCGACAAATTAGCTTTATGTTTAAGGTGCTAAAAAGTCAAATTTCAATGAAGACGTTAATAACGGTGTATTATGCACAAGTATTCTCAAGAATAAATTATGGAATAACACTTTGGGGTAACTCTACACATTCAAGAGATGTTTTCATAATACAAAAACGCATACTGAGAATAATGGCCAACATAAAGCAAACGCAGTCTTGCAGACCCGTTTTTAAGGAGTTCAAAATTCTTCCCTTACCATGCATTTACATATTGGAATGCTTGAAATCAGTCAAAATTAACGCAGATCAATTGCTAAATAGTGATATCCATAGTCATTTTACTAGAGACCGATCAAGTATAAGGACAACGAAACATAACCTGTCATTTTTTGAACAAGGGCCGACATATTGGGGACACAAGTTTTATAATAAATTGCCTGTAAATATAAGAGAAATAAAAACAACAAGTTCTTTTTTAAAAGCGTGTAAGCCATATTAATGAATAAGTGTTATTATGCCAGTAAAGACTTTATAAATGATACATTATGAATTTTTTTGTTCTGTTGACTTTTTCAATATGTATATATGTACATCGTTTGAAATAAATTATATCTTTATATCTTTATCTTTATCTTTATAATAAAAACTTCAATAAAAATAAATTAAAAAAATGGATAAGAATTAACTGTCAAATATAAGAACTCAATGAGCATTGAAATTAGATGATACATTTTTGTAAATTTGTAATAATTGTATTTTTTTACATTATACAATCTTAGCTTCTAAGTTTAGTTTTTTAAGTTTTAGTAATACGTAGGTTTCTCCGGACCTACAAACAGGTAATTTATTTACCTCTGCAGGATTACATACATATTATGTAATATACTTGTCTGTATTCTGGTTAATAAATTTCTAAATATACGTGAGCGGAGCCACGGGAAACAGCTAGTTTTTTTATAATTTACTGCAGAAGTACTCACCGGTTTGTCTTTTGTCGTTGGATTTTAAGGTGCCTCTTCTTTTGGCCTTTTGGTTTATAAACTCCAGATCTGCTACATGTATAATATATAGTTTTATGTGATTTACACATAACGTTTCCACGTTCTTTGAAAAATTGCGACATAGAAATTTGTTCTGTTGAGTTTTTCCAAACTTCAAAGTCTTCCTTTGTAGAAAACTTTTGGCTATTTCGCGCACTTTTCTTAACTGCATATGTCATGTCATGATGTCAGACATATTGTATTTAAGAACTTAAGCCACGTTTAAAACCCCAGACAGCGCGCGTGTGCAACTGTGCAACACGAGAGAGAACACTAAAGAGAGAGCGCACTAGACAGCTAGCTGCAGATGCTTTACCCGTGTTCGCCCGGGTGAAAATCGAAGGTAATCTCAGAAAACCGGTTTGTTCGTAACTTCTGAGTTCTGAACTTCTGATCGGATTTTGTTCCGGTGTTACTAACCCTGAGTTTTGAACTCTGATTAAAGATCATGGAAAAAGAACAAATAATTGAAACAGAAGGGTTAAAAATGGATATCTGTCGATTCTGTCTGAATAAGGGTGTAAAGTTTGCGCACATTTATAGCGCTTCAAAGAAACTTGGTAGTACAATAGCAGAAGCTGCAATGGAGTGTACCAATGTTCAGGTAACGTACATTAAATCGAATATAGTAGAACATTGGTTATCCGTGCTTTGCTAAGTCTCGGCCTACACGAATAAACAATATTCGTCAGTTAGTTTTTCGCATTTCGGATAAAGTTTTTACGTTGAAGTTGAGATTTTATTTTTTAATACCCTTATATTCTTTGATAATCAAAAATTGTGTACTTGAACAGATATCATTGAACGATGGCATGCCACTGTATGTCTGCAAAAATTGCTATCTAAAACTCCAAGACGTTCAACAATTTAGGAAAATGGTCCTCACATCGGACGCCGTGTTAAGAACTTACCACAGAAAGCTGTGTTTTGACGAAAACACGTTAAGAATAAACTATCCTACTATGGATGAACCTCTTGATTTCGACGAGACAGATCAAAGTAGTGACGATGAAAAAATAATGCCTGAAGATACCGAATTTGATCTGGGCAATGATGTTGTTGAAGAAACTGTCGTAAAAAGTGAAATCAGTAATGAAGAAAGTCAAACAAAAACTGTGATCAGTAGTAACGTTGAAATATTTCGAGTTCATATCGACATTGGTAACATTAATGAATCTTTTGAAAAACAAGTCAATATTTTAATCCCAAACAAGGAAAAAGTGATGGTAGATAATTTGAATTCACGAAATAATTTAACATCAAATGAACAAAAAACATCAAATGCGTCAGAAGAATCTTTAGAGAAAACTGATAACTTAATATGTAATAAATTTGTTGAAAATATATTTGAAGCTAATACACGCAAGGATCTAGAAAAAAGTGGAAATTCATTGAAAAACCATGTTTCAGACAATGCTGTAAAAATGGATGTAACAAACTCTTCAGTAGCAAATGATATTAACGACTGGAAATCAGAAGAAGTGACGTCGAAAGATGATAAATCTGAAAAAGATGGTAAGAAAGATGAAAACACATTTTTGAAATGTATAATGTGTAATAGATCCTATAGTACTAAAGATACTTTACTTAGACACATTTTGACCATACATGAAAACACGCGTTTTCAGTGTGAAATATGCGAAAAAAGTTTTACTCGAAAAACTAATTTACATGCACATGTGAAAAAAATTCATCGATCAGGTAACCGTTTTAAAAATGACAATGAATCGACGTCAAACAAACAAGAAATATCAAAAAAGAGTAGTCATTCTTTGAAAAACCTTGTTTCAGACAATGCTGTAGAAATGGATGAAACAAACTCTTCAGTAGCAGATGATATTGACGACAGCGATTCAGAAATTTTTTTTAAAAGTAAGATATGTAAAAGATCATATAAAAGGAAATATAGTTTACGTAAACATGACGTGAGAAAAATCCATCAATCAAATGATTCAAATGAATCTAAGAAGGAATTTGACATATATAGTTGTAGTATTTGTAATGAAAAATTTAAAAAATTTTCCGATTACTACAGTCATAAAGTCAAACACATAGATAAAAATTACCAACCAGGCAAACCTATTCAGTGCAATGTGTGCGGGAAGTATTGTAAAAATGCATCTAAATTAAAATCGCATAGTAGGATACATGATAATGATAGGCCTTTTCAATGCACTAAATGTGATAAAAAATACAAGACTAAATATGATTTGGCAAGTCATCAACGGATCCACGACGACACTATTGAATTTCATTCTCTATGCCCTATTTGTGGTAAAGCTATAAAATATGGCATGATGAAACATATAAGATATAGCCATTCAGAAAATAAACCACACATGTGTCACATATGTGGAAAAACGTTCAAAGGTCTAAGCAACTTAAAACAACATAAAGAAATTCATGATGAGAAAATGATTGAATGTACTATTTGCAATAAAAGTTTTAAAGGGAAACGCACATTTCGTCAACATAATAGCAATTGTCACCACGGAAAAGAATTTAAATGTAACATTTGTTTTAAAATATGCAGTTCGCAGAAAACTTTGACTATTCATATAAAAAGAGTTCACGAAAAAAAAACGTACATTTGATTGTTCTGAATGTAAAAAAACATTTGCTAGTTATGTTGGTTTAAAACATCATAAGCAGTCATCCCATAGAGTTAAATCATTTGAGTGTGAAGAATGCGGTAAATGTTTCTCTCGTAAGGATTTCTGGGTTATGCACCTGAGGATGCACAGCGGGGAGAAGCCCCATAAATGTGACGACTGCGATAAACGATTCTCCCGAAACGATAACCTCAAAACCCATAAAAAGAAAGTCCATAACAAATCTATGAATTACAAATGTAAAGTTTGTGACAAGGAATTCAAAATGAAATGTGAATTGGATAATCATATCGAAGATAAACATAACGTACCCTTGTAAAGATATTTTTATATGAAATGTAGAAATCTATACTAATATTATAAAGCTGAAGAGTTTGTTTGTTTGGTTGAACGCGCTAATCTCAGGAACTACCAGTCCGATTTGAAATTTTTTTTCGTTAGATAGCCCATTTATTGAGGAAGGCTATAGACTATATAATATCACGCTACGACCAATAGGAGCGGAGCATCAATGAAAAATGTTGCAAAAACGGGAAAAATTATTCCTCTTGAGAGCTTCCGCTGCGTAAACGGTTAAAGTTACGCAAAAATCATGTATGATGGATTTGTTCCCCTTTAAAAGTCTTAAAAAAAGTCCGCGACAGCATATGTCTATCTTCTAAGGTTGACTCACTATAACTTTTTTATGGTAATCAAATTTGTTCGTAATTATAATATTCAAGCGAAGCGAGTGAGTAGTGTATTTATAATATTCAAGCGAACGAGCGAAACGAGTGAGTAGTGTATTGCACCCGGGCAAAGCCGAACGGGGCCGCTAGTTTAGTTATAAATTACGTGTACAATAATATTTTTTTATTAATAAAAGCCGGTGTTAAGCATTTGTTCTATTTTTTTTGCTCATTGCACTTTTATCCATTGCATGTATTTTCATTAGTTATGGGTAAAATAGCATTATTTCGATAATCGGATTTTTGGTTAAAAATGATTCTCATAATCGGATGTTTCATTCGAATTATATCAAACGATTCTTTTGAATTATGAGTACAAATTCTGCATTCCATTTAGGCGGAGCTGAGATTTACTCACTAGCCAGTATTAATTCGATGTTGCACCAAAGAGTGTTGCCAAATACATTGCTATTTTATCTTTCGTAAATTGTTTACAATTATTCAGATTATTCATATTATATATGATTCGAATTATTTCCATAATCGTATGTTACCAATTATTTAAAAAATCGGATTATCGATTATTTTTAATTCGAATAATCCCATCACTAATTGTTATCCAATCTTATCAGGTGATGATGATAACCAAGACGGTAAGACCGAGCTTTCATTGACGTAAAAAGTGACATCAGTTTGTTTTCATTTTTACAATAAACGTAACATTTTCTTTTTGTCTGATTTTGAAGAAAAACGAAGAATATTTATATTATGTTGATGTTTATAATTTAATCGTTTGACATTTGAACAATTATAATCATCATAAATACATTTTATAAAACAAAGTTCTCCACCGCGTCTGTTTGTCTGTCTGCCAGATTTTTCCGTGACCAATAAAAGGATTTTGTTCCAGTTTTCACGATTGGATAGATTGATTCACGAGAGGTTAAGATGTATAATTGAAACTGGCCGGCCCGTGTTCGCCCGGGTGAAAATCGAAGGTAATCTCAGAAGACCGATTTGTTCCTTAACTACTGAACGGTTTTTCTTCCGGTGTTACTAACCCTAAGTCCAGTAATATTATTGTACTATGTATATGATTGAAATCAACATTTCCAGGAAATCTACATAGTAATCAGTACCTATTTAGTCGTCCACCTTAAATAATACCACAAAACACCTACATATAGAATGTCCACTCCCGTACAAACTTTTGAACCTCCTAAATTCAACCATCGGCAAGAGGGGTACTCCGAAAAGAGCGAGGAATAGGTTAGCTAAGCGGGTTGCATATATGTAATATTTTATTCTTTTTTATTATTTTCTTTCATTTTCTTTCAATGATTGTTGGATTTAATAAAATAAACAATGAAAATTAACTATTACTATTTTATTGCATGAAATATATGACAATTAAAAAACAAAAAATTGTATCCTAAGACATTACTTACAAGTTTATTATATAAATATAGTATTTTGTAATTTGAATTTAAAATAATACATGAAATATCTATATAATGTGGCATAATAATATTATTTTAAAGTCATCAAAAAAATGAAAAAATTGACAAAAGAGCATTAACCTCATTTGGTAACAGTGGCGTAAAAGCAATCGAGTGGCTCATGTGCGAAGTTAATTGCAGGACCCCTGTTTTTGTATTTTGTAATAATAAAAAGTTCACAATTGGATAATACATACATATATTTAAGTTAAACAACAGAAATCATTACTTTTTCGCCAACTTTTATGATTTTTTAGTCGAACAACTATCGTGTTGTATGTATGCGCAGACCCTTAGGGGTGGCAAGGACGTTTTCGAAACTTCGAAATAAAAAAAAAATGAAGGTTGTGATACATCGATCAAATTTCGATTTATCAAAAAACGCTTTCCACGAGTAAACGGCACCTATTTTTTGTGACATCAATATTTTTTTTATACTTTTTTGAGAATAGCACATTATATTCACAATAAAATTCAACACAGTAATAAATTAGCCTTAAAATTAAGTATATAATAATTATTATATCTACTCATTTAAAACTCAGTACTCACTATTTAAACAACTCCGCCCATATCCGAATCATTTACATCGGATTCGGTTACGGTTTCGAATACCTGATAGTTTCGGTTACGGAGCTCCATAACAAACCTAGTGTTACGAATCCGATATAGATATTTAGATTCCGAAGTTTTAATCGTATCAATGTTTCCGCTGTATCAATATGTCACACTTTCCACTGCATAGGATGATAGGTGGTGTTCTGGCGATTTCAAAGAAGGAACTGCATTCCATTTTAATGTCAATCTTGAGAAGTCTCGCATAGGGATGTGACATTGAGTAAAAAAAATCGATTATTTAATAATCGATTTTTCTCTTTTAAATATAAATCGATTATTTAATTAATCGATTTTTCTCTTTTCAATATAAATCGATTTTTGAAGAAATAATCGATTTTTGAAGAAATAATCGATTTTTGTGGAAAAATCGATTTTTTCTATTATTCGAAAACAGTCATACAGATGGCGCCATTTTCCGACTGATTAGTTTACGTTTAGTGAATTTATTTTACGTTTTTTCATTCGTCGCACAGATGGCGTTGTTTACAAAAATCGATTAAAACGTGTAATTTGTAAATGTTGGCTGCATTGGGTTTCCCAAAGCCTATATTTTTTCTTAATATTAATATTAATAAAAAAAATAAAACTAAATAAAAAAAAAGTGTAATTTATATAATCGATTTAAAAGTGTTATAATTTATATAATCGATTTATAAAAAATCGATTATTATTATTAAAAAATTAATCGATTTATAAAAAATCGATTATTATTATTAAAAAAATCGATTGTCAAAAATCGATTATAAGAAAAAAATAATCGATTAATATAAAAATCGATTATTTTTTCACATCCCTGGTCTCGCACAATACCTTCAGTTTGAAAATGACGACTGCAGATGCGCATTTTTTCATAAATGTCTTGATATGACATCGTTTCCAACGTCTCTCTTTTTGTAAATTGTATTGTATTGTATTTTAAAGACCACCAACAGCTAAGGTTATTTGGGCCTAGCACCAATTTATATTTTCAATTCAGTATTATTTTTTTCTTTTTGTAAATATATTCCATTGCTCATTACCGCATGCCGTTCAGTAAACTTCGAATTGGGAAAACGAAATTTTGGAATGGTGGCGTCAGTATCTTAACAAATAATACAAGAAAAAAAAACTCGGGTCGCAGTGCCAAAACCCTGCCGACAATATAGTGTATTTGCTAATTGGCATTGTGGCTTTATTATGTGAACTTAAGTTTGTTTTTGGACAAAATAAAAAATTTAACCCCTTAATACATCCCTTAAAATAATATTTTTTTTCTTAATTTCAAAATTTTTATCAATGCAACCTCGGTACCAAATTAAATACACCCTTCAGTAAGTAAAGCACTATCCGTAAACTAGTGTTTTCATAAAATTTGTAACTCCGGTCCTGTCGGGCCGATTTTATTAAAATTTTAGCAGAACATTTTAATCGTTACTAAAGGGTTAAATTTCAATTTTGAAACGATTCTGAGAATTTTTTCGGCATTTTTGGGCCCAAAAACATTTTTCAACCCCTAAAAACCACCCTTAAAATAGTCCGATTTGGCCCATTTTAAATAGGCTTCGTGCGGTGATGGATTTTAACGTGCCTACCAAATTTCGTCAAAATCAATTAACTCTTTCGAAAGTTATAGCCCGCACATATATATATATATATATATATATATATATATATATATATATTTAAATATATAAATATATATATACATATATAAACAGACATTTCCAAAAATGGTGCCAAAGTGTTCAGGAGGCTATGAAACGTCGAGAAATTTTGGTCCGACCCCTAGGTCCCGCCATCCGACCGACGCCAATAGTGTATGTGCCATATGGCAAATACACTAAAAATGTACATAAGTCATTATCAAAGCATATATAATCTTAACAAAATTAATCATATTGTAATTTTAACAATTATATCGGTATATACCTATTATCATTTTAAATTTTAATAAAAAAGTTTCTTTCCGATCATAAACGTAGTGATATTATTACAAATAATAAAGATAGTATACTAAATAATAAATTAACACTAATATTTTATTGAACACACTTACCTTGATGTATTTATAATTAGAGCAAAGCACGTTTAACATTCTATTTGTATTAACAAAATTCAAAAATAATATTATATCAGTCTGTTAAAATAGAATATCAGGTTATGACAACACGATTAAGGGTAAGTTCGGTTTTACGCTCGATTGATCGAGCCGAGCGAACAGATTTTTGGTCACGTGACAACCGAGCAAATCGAGTCATCTAAACAATTCCGAACGTAATCTAGCAGATTTTTCCAAACGTCAGAATAAAATGGCGCCAATAATTTAAATTCTTATTACTAAAGCCGATATATATTCTTTATTGCTCCTCATTTTGATTTAATTCAACATTGTTATAATAATAAATCATGAATCACAATTTTTTTCGTTTTATTCCTTTATTTTAAAATTAATAGTAATACTGGTTGTTGATTTTTTCGACCCATAGATATAATAAATATTTTATTTAATCATTCTGTGCGATATAGACTTATTGATTATTACTATTCTTTGAATAAATATTATTCATGTGTTTTTACCTATTGAAAAATTACCTCATATAAATAAACTTCGAAATTTATCCATTCTCACAACAAGTGTTTCCGCTCATTTTTAAAATGAATGCTCTGAAGATGGTTGAATCTGCTTGCTCGCTCGCTTTCCTCGGAGCAAATCGAGCGCGCTCGATCTGCTCCAGATCTTAAAACCGAACGCAGGATAGAGATCTTTCAGAGCATATAAATGTTAAATTCGAACGTGTTAGAGCACTCCGATCAATCTGAGCGTAAAACCCAACTTACCCTTAAGTTTAAACTTTAAATTTTAACGGACGTTTGACCATCTGAGGCCACTGAAGCTGTCATTTATATCAAATTGCCAACATAAAACATAGATCGAGTAACTTGTTACTACCAACATGAATAAATAGTTTTACTACATTCCCCTCACTTCTGCCGGAGTAATGTCCACATTCTTGAGTGGACACTGTTGGCCTATACAAGGTAACCTTCTATAGATGGGTGTTTTGTGAATAACACTATTGTCGTTATTGGTTTTTGAACTCTGATTAAAAATCATGGAAAAAGAACAAATAATTGAAACAGAAGGGTTAAAAATGGATATCTGTCGATTCTGTCTGAGTGAGGATGTAAAATTAGCGCACATTTATAGCGCTTCAAAGAAACTTGGTTGTACAATAGCAGAAGCTGCAATGGAGTGTACCAATGTTCAGGTAACGTACATTAAATCGAATATAGTAGATAATTAGATAAAAATATTTATTAAGCTAGTTATTATATACAGGTGTTTACATAATTATATTAGTGCTGGTACCAAAAAACCACCCAGGACATTTAATGTTTCATAATTTATGTTTGCATAATGTGATACTTGTTTTAAACTTATTTTTATTTATATGGAAAAAAAATTGTAAAAAACCCATCCTACATAGCAGGAAATGCAGAACGATGTAGAAAAAATTAATGTTATCGTGTTATCAAAGATTCAAAATGTTTTATTTGTTTGTGTTTTTTCTTATCGCTTTTTGAGTAATCGCCAATAGAGTAAATCATTTCATTTTTGTTGTTAGCTGTTTTTTCAAAAAAGTTTTTAGTTAAGTTTAAAATGTATTTACCGATATATTCAATATTAAGATCATTATGAATCTGAGACAGTAAGGTCCATCTGGGATATCCTCCCAGTTCCCACTATTCTCAAGCATTTATTTTGAACTATTTGTAAAGTTTTGATGTTTGTAGCGCAAGTAATGTTCCAAGCAGGAGAAGCATAGGTAATAAGAGGCCTGATAACAGCTTTATAGATTAGCATTTTCTTTTGGATGTTTAATTTAGATTTGGAATTGAAAATAGGGTATAGGTTGGACAGTAGTCCTATTGCTTTATCGGCAGTTTTTTTAATGTGGTAAGTAAATGTGAGTCTGCTGTCCAAGTGCAGCCCGGGATATTTAACGTTTTTATTCCATTCTATGTTGAGGTTATTACTATTGATGTCATTTTTAATAGCTGGTCGTCTTTTTGTGAAAATTATTGCATCGGTTTTTTCAATGTTAGGCTTTATTTTCCATTTATGAAAAAAATTTATCAATTTGTTTGTAGCTGAATTTAGTCTATTGGCGATTGTATCGGTTCCATATGACGATGTAAATAGTGCAGTATCGTCTGCGAATAAGGAAAGATGCGTATGCGTCGTTTATAAATAGGGTAAAAAGTAGCGGGCCTACCAACGAACCCTGAGGTACCCCTGCAGTAACTTGTTTGTTGCTTGATAACTCATTATAAATATAGTAGAACATTGGTTATCCATGCATTGGTAAGTCCCGGCCAACACGAATAATCAATATTCTACTGGACATTTTAGTTTTTCGCATTTCGGATAAAGTTTTTACGTTGAAGTTGAGATTTTATTTTTTAATACCCTTATATTCTTTGATAATTAAAACTTGTGTACTTGAACAGATATCATTGAACGATGGCATGCCACTGTATGTCTGCAAAAATTGCTATCTAAAACTCCAAGACGTTCAACAGTTTAAAAAAATGGTCCTCAAATCGGACGCCGTGTTAAGAACTTACCACAGACAGCTGTGTTTTGACGAAAACACGTTAAGAATAAACTATCCTACTATGGATGAACCTCTTGATTTCGACGAGACACGATGTACAGATCAAAGTAGTGACGATGAAAAAATAATGCCTGAAGATACCGAATTTGATCTGGGCAACGATGTTGTTGAAGAAACTGTCGTAAAAAGTGAAATCAGTAATGAAGAGAGTCAAACAAACACGGTGATTTGTAGTAACGGTCAAATATTTCGAGTTCACATCGACATTGATAACATTAATGAATCTTTTGAAAAACAAGTGATTATTTTAGTCCCAAACAAGGAAAAAGTGATGGCAGATAATTTCAATTCACGAAATAATTTTACATCAAATGAACAAAAAACATCGAATGCGTCAGAAGAATCTTTAGAGAAAACTGATAACTTACTATGTAATGATTCCGTTGAAAATATATTTGAAACTAATACACGTAAAGATCAAGAAAAAAGTGGAAATTCTTTGAAACCCCATGTTTCAAGCAATGCTGTAGAAATGGATGAAACAAACTCTTCAGTAGCAGATGATATTGACGACTGGCATTCAGAAGAAGTAAGGTCGAAAGATGATAATTCTGAAATGGAATGTGAGAAAGATGAAAACTCATGTTTAATATGTAAAAAATCCTTTACTAGAAAAGATCATGTACGTAGACATATTTTGACAGTACATAAAAACATGCGTTTTCAGTGTGAAATATGCGAAAAAAGCTTTGCTCGAAAATATGGTTTATGTAGACATGTGAAAAAATTTCATGGCTCAAGAAACCGTTCTAGAAACGAAAATAAATCAAGGTCAAACGAACAAGAAATATCAAATACATTAGAAAAAATCAACTTTTCTAAGGAAAATGATAACTCACTAAACAATAAGTCTGATAAAAAAATAATTTTCACCAGTTCAGCTAGCCAGAGTTTGGAAAAACAAAGCGAAGAGTCTTTAGAAAAAACCAATCATGAAAATATATTCGATGCCAATACACGAAAAGATCAAGAAAAAAGTGGAAATTCTTTGAAAAATCATGTTTCAGACAGTGCAGTAGACTCTTCAGTAGCAGATGATATTGACAACTGGCATTCAGAAGCAGTAAGGTCGAAAGATGATAATTCTGAAATGGAATGTGAGAAAGATGAAAACACATTTTTAAAATGTAAAATATGTAAAAGATGCTTTACTAGAAAAGATGATGTACGTAGACATATTTTGACAGTACATAAAAACATGCGTTTTCAGTGTGAAATATGCGAAAAAAGCTTTGCTCGAAAAGATGGTTTAGGTAGACATGTGAAAAAATGTCATAGCTCAAGAAACCGTTCTAGAAACGAAAATAAATCAAGGTCAAACGAACAAGAAATATCAAATACATTAGAAAAAATCAACTTTTCTAAGGAAAATGATAACTCACTAAACAATAAGTCTGCTAAAAAAATAATTTTCACCAGTTCAGCTAGCCAGAGTTTGGAAACACAAAGCGAAGAGTCTTTAGAAAAAAACAATCATGAAAATATATTCGACGCCAATACACGAAAAGATCAAGAAAAAAGTGGAAATTCTTTGAAAAATCATGTTTCAGACAGTGCTGTAGACTCTTCAGTAGCAGACGATATTGACGACTGGCAATCAGAAGAAGTGGGGTCGAAAGATGATTTTGAAAAGGAATCGGACAAGGATGAAAATACGAATTTTAAATGTGAGATATGTAAAACATCCTTTCTTAGAAAAGATAGTTTACGCAGACATATTTTGAATAAACATAAATTAGATAATGAAAACACACATTTTCAGTGTGAAATATGCAAAAAAATGTATTCTCGAAATTATAAGTTACGTGAACATGTGAGAAAAATCCATGAATCAAATGAATCTAAGAAGAAATTTGGCGTATATAGTTGTAGTGTTTGTAATGAAAAATTTAAACAATATTCCGATTACTACAGCCATAAAGTCACCCACCTTGATCAAAATTACCAACCAGGCAAACCTATTAAGTGCAACGTGTGCGGGAAGTATTGTAAAAATGCATCTCATTTAAAAGCGCATAGCAGGAGGCATGATAATGATAGGCCTTTTCATTGCACTAAATGTGATAAAAAATTCAAGACTAAATATTGTTTGGCAAATCATCAACGGATCCACGACGACACCACTGATTTTCATTCTCTATGCCCTATTTGTGGAAAAGCTATAAAATATAACATGTTACGACATATAAGATTACGTCATTCAGAAAAAAGGCCACACATGTGTCAAGAATGTGGCAAAACGTTCAAAAATATAAGCAACTTAACACGACATCAAGAAATTCACGATGGGAAAATGATTGAATGTACTATTTGCAATAAAAGTTTTAAAGGCAAACACGCATTTACTCAACATAATAGAAATAGTCACCACGGAAAAGAATTTAAATGTAACATTTGTTTTAAAATATTCAGTTCGCAGCCATCTTTAAGTACTCATATTAAAGGAGTTCACAAAAAAAATTTCGCATTTCAATGTTCTGTTTGTAATAAAACGTTTTCTTTTTCTGCTGGTTTAAAAGCGCATAAACAGTCAGCCCATTGTACAGCTAAAAAGTTTGAGTGTGAGGAATGCGGTAAATGTTTCGCTCGTAAGGATTTCTTGGTTATGCACCTGAGGATGCACAGCGGGGAGAAACCCTATAAATGTGACGACTGCGATAAACGATTCTCCCGAAACGATAACCTCAAAACACATAAAAAGAAAGTCCATAACAAATCTATGAAGTACAAATGTAAAGTTTGCGACAAAGAATTCAAAACGAAATGTAAATTAGATAATCATATTGAAGAGAACCATAATGTGTCCATGTAAAGGTATTTTTATACGAAATATAGAAATTTGGTTATAAATTACATGTACAATAATAATATTTTTTTTATTAATAAAAAGTAAAGCATTTGTTTTGTTTATTTTTTCACTCATTGCATGTATTTTTATCCAATCAGGACGTGACTATGATAACCAAGACCCGGTTTCCTTCGACGTAAAATTCGGTTTAAATTATAAAAATGGGGCATTTTTTAAAAACAATGATCAAAATCCAAAATGACGTTTAAAATTATTAAAACATATTATTTTATAATTAAATGCATGAATTTTCTTCGATTTGGTATTTATTTTATTCAATTTACAAATGAGAACAGTGAAATAAAATAGTTAATTAATTAATCTTTTCACATCGGTTATTACAAAAATAACATCAATGAAAATGTAATTATTTAAAATATAAAAGCATAAGCTACTAAATAGTGATAATTATAATTAATTATAAATTCAGTTGGCACCAGAGCTGTGCCGATTACACAAAAAAAGTAATTGAGTACGATTACAGTTACATTACAATAAAATGTAATTGAGTACGATTACAGTTACATTCGTTTTTAAAAGTAATCGATTGCAATAATTTATACAATTACTTTTACGATTACTTTTTATAGCACTGAAAAAGAAACGATTGAATTTTAAAACTACGTATTGGGATCCGTCAGATAGGTGGAGTTTAAAAAACATGGCGCAGAGGGGGGCAAATTTCATATACGGGGTATACTTTTGCGTGTAATTTTATGATTTTCAAAGTGATAAGAAATGATAAATATAAGTGCAATTTGTGATTGGGCCGATACGAATCCTAAACAAAGGAATTTTGTTGAAAAAGAACGGATTCTCAAAGCCAGGCATATTATCAAATGTCGGAAATATAACGAGAAAAATGCATGCAAAATGAACTGTCAAAAGTAGTAATCTTTACGGCATATTGCTTAAAAACATCAAAATTAAAAGAAATTAATTATCCGTTCAATGCTCCTTTAAGGCTGTGTTAGGTGAATAATGTAAACCCATAACTGCAACATATGTTATATTGTAATAAGTAGGTAAGTTACTAACCTCAAATTATTTGTATACACATAATTGTCAATATTCAGAGATTTAACTATTGTAGTACAGTATGATAATGAGTACATCTTATTATTAATATAAAATATTTTTTTAATACATAAATACAGTTTTTCCACATTTCATTAGAAAATAATTCGCTGTAAAGTAAGTTTTACAAGGCAATAACTGATAGTGTTTAAAGCCATGATATTAGAAAACGTCGCGATTTCCATTTTCAATAAACTTTTTGTTTATTTTACTTGTTTTATTTTTGTAATATACAATTTCACGATAAATTTGCACTGTTAGCATGTAAAATTTTCCCTCGTTTTGAGTACAATTTTCTGCCACCAGATGTCATATGCTCATTTGACCGCAATGGCCAATATAAACAAAAATTTTCAAGAAATAATATAAAAAAGAACAAATTGAACAACATTCATTAAATATTTATTATTATAATTAATTATCATTATAACAATTGTTACAGTGGGGTTCTAAGTTGTATCATAAAAAATGTAAACTTTTTTACCATATTTCGAAAATCCAAACTAATAACATTTTTATGATTATAAAACAAAAACATTTTTTTAACTTTTTATTAAATTTGCGTAGAAAGTAGAAACGATACTTATTTAAAGATTCTGAAATATTTGACATGATGTCAGTGTCATTCTTTCGGCAACAGTAAAGAAAGATAGTTTTCTTACTAAAAAAATTATTAGAAATATTTTCACTATGGTGAATAAAAAACTTAATTCTGGTTTCGTAAAAGCTGATGCTTGTAATTTACCAAAAATTGATATATAGCCCAGAAAACGATAGCGATAAAGCCCCTCTCGTGGACAAAATTCAAGTAGTTCCTCTGCAGTTCTACGTGTTTTTTGGGGTTCTGTATCCGAATTTGAAGTTTGCAAACAGTATTTGCAATAACCACGAAATTTTACCACTTCTTTTTTATTTTTACCTAATATCTCAGAAACGGTTGATTTAAACGATTCTTTCACTATGTAATGTTTTAAAGAGGATTACATTTCCTACAATTTAGCAGAACCACAAAAAAGTTGTGGGAATGAAAATTGTAAGAAACGTAATCATCTTTAAAACATTACAAATCGACCGTTTCTGAGATATTTGGTAAAAAGCAAAAAAGTGGTTTTTCTTTTTTGCGAATATCTCGGAACGCTTCAAGGAGATTTTGTGTACAAACTTCAAATTCAGATTCAGTACCCCAAAAAACATATAAATAAAACCGCAAAGAAACTGACTACTTGAATTTTGTCCACATACAACTACCATTTGACTTAAGTAATATTTATAATTATGACTATGTAGATGTACAAAGTCATATATGAGGTTATAAGCCAGAGCTGTTCACATTGTGCCGATTACACAAAAAAAGTAATTGAGTACGATTACAGTTAGGTACATTTGTTTTCAAAAGTAATCGATTACAGTTACTAAGAAAAGTAATTGGTAACTGTAATTAGTTACTTTTGCGCGATTACACGCCCAGCTCTGGTTGGCACTTCTAAATTTTTATTACAATTGTTCTTTTGGGAATTTCAGACGTATTTTGAGGGCGAAAATGTCTTATAATTGCTTAATGCCAAGATCTGTCATAGTTAATTTTTTCTAATAGGAGAAATTTGATAAATGCTTATTTCTTGATTCAGATTATATTTATTTTTGATTCACTCAAGCGTTCTAATAGATTTTGTTAATACTTAAATTTTTCGCAGATTTTCCGTAAGATTTCATAATTGTCCTTTATTAATTTTCTGCTTTAAAATTGTAATTTTTCACTTAAAACTCTTGCACAATAATATTATACTTATAAGAAATATTTGCCGTTTACATAAATTATTAGTGTCAAAATAGGCGTTACTGTGGTGATACAATCGCTTAAGGATTGCAACTTTGACCCAAAATAATTCATTTTTTGTAATATGACGCGTGTCCAAGGTTAGTAGAGCATAGGTTGCCTCATTCCGATAAATAGTAGTGGGGGGATGACGTCACTCAGAATATACCATGCTTGCTCACTTCAATAGAAAAGATCAGACCATGGACGCTGCTAATTTTTGGAAATAAAAATCACAGTAACCATGGTAGTGTGATATGTTTTTTCAATACTTAATAGAAACATGATTCTTCTGTTAGTGAAAAAAATATGATAAGTTGTCAATTTTGCGATAGCTGTTATGTTATGGTGTTTTGTGGTTATTTTTAATATTTTGTGAATATAAAAGATAAAATAATTAATTTATCAATTTGTTAGTTAATTCTATTCGTTTCTTAAATTTAAAAAAATAGGTAATTAACAAGATCTGCCATTTCTTGAGCATTATTTAATTTTTTGTTTGTTTATATTATAGATATTAAAACCTAAATTTTGTAATAAAAATAAAAATTATCCTATTTTTTATCATCTATTCTTCTATTTATTGCCTCCTGCCAATTTTAAGAAAAAATCTGCACAAAGCACCTAATATAAATAAGCATAATCTTCAACAATTTTTGTACTTGATTTAAACTAAATTCTAGCTGACGTCATTCCCGCGCTTATGCTGATTGGTGAGATGGAATGAGGCAACCTGTACTCTAATAACCTTGACGCGTGTCAACATAATTTCTCAAATATCATTCTAGTTAATCATAAAGCTCGTTCCATTGAACCAATCAGCCCGTTCCAATGAAGTACAAAAATTGTTAAACATTATGCTTATGTATATTAGGTATTTCGTACAGAATTTTTCGTAAAATTGGCAGGAGACAATAGATAGAAGAATATATGTTAAACAATAGGAAATTTTGTATTTTATTACAAAATTTGAGTTAATAATACCTATGTATAAACAAACAAAAAATTAAATAATGCTTAAGAAATGAGAGACCTTGTTAATTAACTATTTTTTTAAATTTAAGAAACAAATAGAATAAACTAACAAATTTATAAATCTTTATTTTATCTTTTATATTTAGGTTACACAATATTAAAAATAACCACAAAACACCATAACGTTTAACCGTAAATAATATGGGTAGAGCACTAATATGAATAAGAGATCTAATCTCGGTTGTTTAGAATGTGAAACGTCCAGATCATAAAGAACGGACATCCTAACTATGTCTATTTCTCTCAAGAGCTTTATTTACCAATCAATCATCTCTATTTGAGCTAAAGCTGGACCGGTGCTACCACAAAAATCAGCGATAAAAATGAATCATGCCGATTAAAAATATTTTTAAACCTCCTTATTGCAATGGTTTCGACTTTCAAGTGCGTGCAAATCGCAAATGTGTAGCTTTGGTAATATCTTCGGATACCGGTTTCTGTCTGCATGAAGAATATCTATTTTAAAAACCTCACACTTTTCATTCCTGTATGAATTCATTTTTCTTCAAATTTTAGGAACCTCCGAATGAGCGTTTCCGCATTTACAAAGTCTCAGCAGCCCGGTTTCTCTCCCATGTGTGTTAGTGTATGTTTCTTTAAACTATTTATTTGCTGAAAACACTTGTTGCAAATATCACATTGGTATGGTTTCTCTCCAGTATGACTTAGTTTATGTTTCTTTAAATGATGTGATAATCTGAAAGCCCGTTTACAAATGTCACAACTATACGGTTTTTCTCCCGTATGAGTTAATTTGTGACCTTTCCAACTATCTTGTGATCTGAAACACATTTCGCAAACGTCACACTGGTACGGTTTCTCTCCTGTATGAATTAGTTTATGTTTCTTTAAATGCTGTGATAATCTGAAAGTCCTTTTACATACGTCACAACTGAACGGTTTTTCTCCTGTGTGTGTTAATTTGTGTTTATTTAAGCTATTAATCTGTCTAAAAAACGTGTTACAAATGTCACAGTGGTGCGGTTTCTCACCTGTATGAATTAATTTATGCCTCTTTAAAGTGTCTAATCTTTGGAAACCCGTTCGACAAATGTCACACTGATACGGTTTTTCTCCTGTATGTTTTAATTTATGACTTCTGAAACTACTTAAATGTCTGAAACGTATCTTACAAACTTCACACTGGTGTGGCTTCTCTCCTGTATGAATTAATTTGTGGGTCTTTAGATGACCTAATTCTCTGAAATACTTTTCACAAACATCACACTGGTACCATTTCATTTTTGAGTGTGCTAATTTATGTTTTTCAAAATTCTCCGAATCGTTGAAAGTCATTTTACAAATGTTACACTGATAAGATTTCTTACTTACGGAAGGAATTTCAGTAACAAGTCCATAATCACCAGGATATTCAATTTTGTCTACGCTTACATCAAAACCAGAACATTTAGCGTCTGGAACCATCTTCATGTCGCCAGTATTGACCATGGCTTTTTCCTTTTCAATAACATTAGATGAAGTGTCTGCCATGCCATCAGAATATATTGTATACAAATCAGGAGAAAAAAACTGGTCATCATTATTCAACTCTTCTTTAATTTCAACATGACAAATTTCTTCTAATTTTACAGACATTTCTTCGTCCATTTGGCTCATTGAATTTGAAGAATTCTTCTCATATATTTCTCCGGATTCATATTTGACAGTAGTTTCTGTACTGGAGTTTTGTTTTTTTGGATACTCGGAAGAACCATGAATTAAATTATTGGTTTGTTTCTCAGAAGAGTGTAACCGCTGAAGGTATTGTCGCAGTGTTTTCTCAGATTTTAGCACTTGCGCCTGAAATTGGTGAAAGTTTTCTAGTTGAACGTTACATAATTGACAGATGCAAGTCGGCATCTGATCGTGTTCCGTAATCTACAAAATCACATATTAGTAACTTAATAAATAGAAAGCATCAATAATTAAACACACAATAATGTCAAAAATACAATGCGTTATAGACACAAATGCGATTTTTTTTAATACATATAGATTTTGCACATAAAAGCAGTAAAATTTTCACCAGGGAAGATTTAATAGATCGTAAAATAATACTTCTGAATTAAATTCTATCCACAAATTAAACCAGACGCTATGTAACCTACTTTTTTAATCCAATATTTGACATTTAGTAAAATAAAAAAAAAAAACATTTACCTGGATGGGAGCACATTCCATTATTTTGTCGGCTATTTGTTTGCCTAATTTTGGTGAAAAGAAATGTATATCCGTCATTATTACGTTGGATGTTAAACACAATCTGCATATTTTACTTAAATCATGACTAGTGAAAATTAATTGTTCCATTTTTTAAATTTATTTAAGCTACAGAAATTAAATAAACAGCTCTCCTATCCATAAACAGTAGGGATGAGCATCGATGGTCGATGTTTTCAAAACATCGATGTTTCCATGTCGATGTTCGATGTTTTTGACATCGATGGTAATAGGTCGAGAGGCAGGCGTTAATTTATATAGCTCATTTGTGACAGGATGAAATTTTCAGGGAAGGTAGTATTTAGTACGACAAAGAATAAGCGCTAGGGTTGCCTCGTCAAATCCTGGCGCGACGGCCGGGAGGAGCTCACTTCCGGTGCAAAATACACATATTTCATTAGCTCATAATTATTTTTCGTCATTATATGACAGCATACAATTGACGCCATATTGTAGATCTCGAAGAGCTGTATTGAAATACATAGGGTTGCCTAAGGAAATTTTGGTTAGCACATTGAAAACTTATAAATTATATTTGTTTTTTTGACATTTTTAAAGCTGTCAAATAACATTATGTATATATGTATACTTATATATTATAACCGTTCTGAGATGAGTTATCGGCCTTGTGTTTGGCAAACATTCATAGGTATGTCTAGTTATGTATAACTTTATGTTTTCAGCGCATTTGGTTTCTAATTCATATCCGCATAATTACGCAGGAATTGCCTGAATCTGGTATTGACAATTTTCCCAAGAATTTATATATTTTAGGGTAGCAATTTCTTATTTTTATTTTTCAACGTAATTCAACGTGCACCTCTTATATAAATTAGTATAAATTACTTACTTGAAGGTCGTAGTAACCTGTAATAAAAGTTTTAAAAAAGGTGGTTTGGGGTTTGTTTCGAAAAGAGAAAAAAGGTTGATTTTTGTTTGTGATTTTAAATTTGGTTTGACGTTAAAAATTAATTGAAGCATTTGACTTTACTGAACCTCGATGAATATTTTTTCTTGAAATTCAACTTAATCAGACGCAGGTATAAAGTTAACTAAGCGAATATAAAACCAAAATAACTATAATGAAAAAATGGAAAATAATAATAATTTACTATAATAAAAGAAAAAACCGGTTGATTTGTGAGTCAGAATTGTCAATCTTTATTATGGCAACTTTTCAGCAACTATTTTGTTGCCTTCTTCAAGCCTAAAATTACATTATTAGAATTATGTAATTTTAGGCCTGAAGAAGGCAAAGATTGCCATAATAATGATTGACAATTCTGATTCACAAATCAACCGGTTTTTTAATTTTATTATATTACATACGTGAGTGATCAACATGAGTTTCAATATAGTTTACTATACATTAAACTATTCAAAAATGTATCCGAGCAAAGGCAATAACATTTTATGAATTATTATTACTTAAATTACTTATTCTAAGCATACTTATATTAACGTGCTATTAAAATATTGATTTTTTTTACAATATGTAAACATTTTTAAACAAAACGTAGTTTAAGGTAGTTGCTTTGATAAAAAGTCAAGAAAATCATGAAATAAAAATTATATATTTTTTTTTAATAAAGGTATCTCTTTATGCTAGTTAAATTAGAAAATAATTTACATCATTGAATGCGAGATATTTTTTGTTGGAAATTGAATTTTTAACATTTTTAATATAGGTAAGGTGCTAAAAAATATCACATTAATAATTTTTCAATAAGAAAAAAAACAAGACATAATAATCTATCTGTTTTTTTAATAAAAAAAAATAAAACGATGCATGACACATTACGCGCTGATAATGTTAGTAAAAAAACTATAATTATTGACCACGTAGTTTCAAAATGCAATAACAAATGACATTTGGCGACGTTCCATTCAAACGACTTTACACTCGTACCTAAAGATGTTTCACATCAAAAATTTAAATTTTTAACCGACTTCAAAAAAAGGAGGTGGTTCTCAATTCGGTTGTATTTTTTTTATGTTTGTTATCTCATAACTCAGTCATTTATTAATCGATTTTGAAATTTTTTTTTTATTTGAAAGGATATACTTTCAGATCGGTCCCATAGAAATTTCATCAAAATCGGTTCACTAGTTCGGCTGATTTTAATAAAAGTGAGTAACGGCGTGTGATTTTTTAAGGTAAATGTCACTTTTTGACATATCAGACAGCGTAAGAAAGTCGGTTTAATAAAAGTGAGTAGCGGCGTGTGATTCTTTTAAGGTAAATGTCACTTTTTGACACTAAAAAGTAAAAAATAAAAAACTTTTTAACAAAAAAAAAACCTTCAAAAAACCACTAAAAAGAGGAAAATAATGAAATTTTGAGGTCTGTGCCAATTTAATAAAATATGAAGTTGGTTAAAAAGAAGATATTAATCACTATACTATACTTTTTTACCGACTTCATATTTTATTAAATTGGCACAGACCTCAAAATTTCACTACTTTCCTCTTTTTAGTGGTTTTTTGAAGGAGGTTTTTTTTTTGTTAAAAAGTTTTTTTTGCATATACTGATACTACTTTACAAAATGTATAACTTTTCTTTTCCGTGATACAGGAGTTAACTATTATATTTTATCCAATTTTGAGCAGTTATTAACAATTTATAATTTTCGAAATGTCATTTTCTTAAAAACTATGGTTACCATGCTGGACTAAGGGCCACTTTGTAATTTTGAGCTGTTTCAATTTATACATATATACATATACATATAAAAATTGACATTTTGCACCGGAAGTGGCTTATCCCGGCCGTCGCACCAGGATTTGACTAGGCAACCCTAGCGCTTTTTCTTTGTCATAATAAATACTACCTTCCCTGAAAATTTCATCCTGTCACAAATGAGCTTCATATATTAACGCCCGCCTCTTGGTCTATAAGGGAACGATGTTTTTCGTACATCGATGTTAACCAGCGATGTTTTCGTACATCGATGTTTTATAAACGCGGAATTGCTAATTTTATTTTCAACACTTATAGTTTTTAAGAACACTCTTAACTCTTTGTCTAAATAAATATAGAGTAGCCTGTACACCGGCGGGCAAGACCAGTCGGTTAGGAGTGTTCTATAATCTATAGGATGTGTACGCGACTGTACCTTTTTAAAATGATTTTTTCCTAAAACATCGATGTTTTGCACCGACATACATAGATGTTTGGAGATCGATGTTTTCCACACATCAATGTTATGGTTCGATGTTAACATCGATGTTTTCTTATCGATGCTCATCCCTAATAAACAGATTACAGAAGATATAGATAATCCCGAAGTCAGAATTGAATCCACATTCCACACCACGGTCAATAACCGTTCTACAACCTACATACTGTGACCCAGAGAATAGGCAACAACTGTAATAATCACAGTTTTAGACTCTATTAGTGGTTAGCATGCTTGGTGCCGCAACTGGACTGGACTGCCGTGGGTTCGAATCTCACCTGCGCTCATGGATGTTTTGTGATGTTATTTAGTTTTAAGTTAGTTGTTATTTAGTGTAGTTGAAAGACGCTAATGACCTTAGATGTCGACGCGTCTATAATCTACAATAAGTAAAATAAAGGGTTGGTTCTCTTGTGAAATTGTAATATGGGTAGTATTGGTTGCGGTAGATCGCGTTTTCGAGTCGAAACTCAAAATTTTAATTCATCGCTCCAACTAGGACATGAAGGAAGAACAGACGTATGGAGTTGCACCGTGAACTAGGAAGGCAAGGTAAAATGAAATAATTTTATTGAAAAGAGATAAAAGATCAAAGTAAAGGCGTAAACCAAAGAGAATGCGTTAACAAATTTTAAAGTTGTTCACTTTATGCAAACAAGAAAAATGTAAAAAGATCCCAAATCACTTCATATCAAAAGCATTCCTAAAACTAGGGAAAATATTTCTAATATGGCACTGATCTACCGATTACAGACAGCAAAATGTGCTGAATTTTTTAGTCTCTGCCAATCTTATTATAAATTATAAATCCTATACAGGCTCAAATTACATATGAGAAATTTACATAGTTTTATAAACAATGAGAATAGCAATCAATATGATTAGACTCCTAGCCGTAACTAAATTCACTATATTAACATAAGAATATCAGACGATATTTATATACAGATTGTATCAAATTAAAGCTGTGCATAGGGTGTTCTGTGTGTAAGATAGAGATCGATATAAAGCAATAAGTAAGAACGAGATAAATGATCGCTAATAGGACGTTTCTGTAGTTACTGACTACTGAAATAAGAAATTATTGATAAAATCACAAAACAAAGATGACGTTATCAGGTTGTATGGGTTAGTATGGGTATTATTTATTTACAGTAACTACAGAAACTTCCTATTAGCGATCATTTATCTCGTTCTTATTTACTGCTTTATATATCGATCTCTGTCTTACACACAGAACGCCCTATGCACAGTTTTAATTTGATGCAATCTGTAGAAGGCTGTAGAGGAAAAATGTAAATGCACCGCCGGGACTCGAACCCAGAACTCCCAATTTCCCATAGAAGGCTGTATAGGAAAATTTTTTCCTATACCGCCATAAATATCATGGCGATAATTCGTCTGATATTCTTATGTTAATTTCACTAATATAGTGAATTTAGTTACGGCTAGGAATCTAATCATTATTGATTGTTATTCTCCTGTACAAGCTATTCAAATACAACAGAAACTTCTAGGGGTTGTAAATGCGTCTTTATTAAACATAGGTACTTATTCGTATAAGTTTTGTTTGTTTTAGTTTTTATAAAAAAAGTTTATAATTCATAAAATTAAGCAAAATCGCAGGATAGTGGACAAAATAATTTGATTTATTAAATTAAATGTACGACGTTTCGTCTATAGATTTAGACTTTTTCAAGTACAATCATAAAAATAACAATTATTTTGTCCACTATCCTGCGATTTTGCTTAATTTTATTATAATCACGATGGACACGATTTCTAATATAAAGTTTATAATTCACTTAATAAAATATAATAAATTGTTATCCTTACTTTTTTATCTACAAACTATGTAACTACATACAGGTTTCAATCAACTATATTGAATCACTGTCGAATTTAGTCGAAGAAAACAGAAATACGTCTTTCGAGTTTGATAAAATTCAGTTGCAAGCCGATTTCCATCTCGTACAAGTTAATTTATGTTTCTAAAATGTATTTTTCTTTTACAAATGTCTCACAATAGTACCGTTTTTACCATGTGTGTTTGTTTATGTTTCTTTAAGCATTTATCTGTTTAAAATACTCCACCACATTAATACAGTTTTTCTTCTGTATGAGCAAATGTATGTTCTCTAATGGCTAAAAAACATTTTACAAACATCGCACTGGTACGGCTTCTCTCCTGTAGTGATGTAAATGCGTATAATACTCTGGTATAAAACGGTATTATACGGTGTGTAAAAAAAATAATATACCCCAGTTTTATACTAGGTATAAATAATGCGTTATTTTACTATTTTATACCACACGTATAAAACGTTTAACACCGTTTAAAACGGTTTAACAGCGTTTAAAACGGTTTAATACCGTTTAAAACGGTTTAATACCGTTTAAAAATGTTTAATACCAAAATGAGAACAAGAACTTTTCCTATTATGCATTTGGCAATACTGAATAATGCACCGTAACCGTAGTGTGAAAAAGTAAAAAACCGTTTTACACTGAAAAATACGGTATTATACCATGGGTTTAATACACAAAAAAGTTTAATACCGTATTTTTACATCACTACTCTCCTGTATGACACTTCAAATGGTTTGCTTCAAATGGTTTTAAAAACGTTAAACTGATACTGTATCTAAATTCCTGTGGGTTAGTATATGTCGCTTTAAACTATTTCTTTGTTTAAAATACTTTTTACAAATTTCACACTGGTGCGGTTTCTCTCCTGTATGAGTTAACTGGTGTTGTTTAAAAGTGCCTAAGTATCTAAAAGACATTTCACAACCTTCACACTTGTACGGTTTTTCTCCTGTATGTGTCAATTTATGTCTCTTAAAAACATCTGAATGTCTGAAACACATTTTACAAACGTCACACCGGTACGGTTTCTCTCCTGTATGAATTAATGCATGTTTCTTTAAATGTTGTAATTCTCTAAAAGACCGTTTACAAATATCACACTTGTATGGTTTCTCGTCTGTGTGTGTTACTTTATGTTTTTTTAAGCCAATTTTTTGTCTAAAACACTTTTTACACACGTCACACTGGTACGGTTTTTCTCCACTATGAATTAATTTGTGTTCCTTTAAAGTTTCTATTCTTTGGAAAAATATTTGACAAATGTCACACTGATATGGTTTCTCTCCTGTATGTTTAAATTTATGACTTTTGAAACTTCTAAAATCTCTGAAACGCATCTTACAAACGTCACACTGGTGAGGTTTCTCTCCTGTATGAATTAATTTATGGCTTTTTAAACGATCTGAATATCTGAAAGCCAATTCACAAACGTCACACTGATACGGTTTTTCCCCGGTATGTATCGATTTATGTCTACTTAAAGTGGCAGCCACTCTGAAACACTTTTTACAAACATCACACTGATGCGGTTTCTCTCCAGAGTGTGTTAATTTATGATTCTTTAGAGTACCAGACTCCCTAAAACACTTTTTACAAACGTCACACTGATATGGTTTCTCTCCTGTATGAATTAACTTGTGTGACTTTAAATGACCTAAATTTTGAAAACACTTTTTACAAACGTCACACTTGTAAGGTTTTTCACTCACAGAAGGTTCTTTAAGAAGCTCATTATCGCCAGGATATTCAATCTTGTTTGAGGTTCCCTCAAATCCAGAACATTTAGCGTCAAGAACTAATTTAGTGTCCCCAATTTTGGTTTTTGTGTCTTGATCCTTAATTTCATTATCGTTAGATGAAGATGTATTTGTTAGACTATCAGAACATATTGTGTACAAATCAGGAGAAAAAAAATGGTCACCATCATTCAATTCCTCTTTAATTTGAACATGACAAATCTCTTCCAATTTTACACACATTTCTTCGTCCATTTGGTTCGTTGCATTTATACTCATTTCTACTGGTTCACATTTTACAGTAATTTCTGTATTGGAGTTCTGTTTTCTTAGATAATCGGAAGAACCGTGAATTAAAGGGCTGGCTTGGTTCTGAGCAGAGTGTATTTGCTTTATGTAGTGTCGCAGTGTTTTCTCAGACTGTACTACTAGTATTTGGAACTCGTGAATTTCCTCTAGTTTATTACAACATATTTGACAGACGCAGGTCGGCATCTCATCGTGTGTCGTAATCTATAAAAAAATAAAATTTCAGTATTTTAATTAGAAAAAACAATATTTAAAAATACTTATTAGAGACGATAGTTTATAATAATACCGGCGCATTTCGTGAAGTGGAAGAGGACACTAAGTTTTATTTTGCTGAAGACTACACGTGTCCGTCGATGTATATCTCATTTTTGTTGTAATTTCGAATGAAATTAAAAAAACGACCTTACCTGTACGGGAGCACATTTCATTATTGTGTCTGCTATTTTTTGCTCTAATTTAGATGAAAAAGAGTATATGTCTGTCATCGTTACATGCACATCAGTTGTTAAACACAATCTGCATATTTTACTTAAATCACGACCTGTTAATATCGATTTCTCCATTTTCTCTCCGACTGCGGCACGTCTAGTTCGATTTATATTATCCGCCATCCGGTCAGACATGACGCGGTAAGTGGTAACGCAGCGTTTCCGGCAAGACAAACATTTTTACACGCATTTCAAATATGAATATTTATACTTTGCGAATCCCGTCCGTTCAGACACGTATCAATAATCGTATTTTAAATGCATGTAAAAATAAAAATTAATAAACAAACACTTGAAAAATTCTACACATTTATTCATCTCAACAATCGTTTCGGGTTTTCTAACCCATCATCAGGAGTTTACTTTAAAACAGTTTTAAAGTAAACTCGTGATGATGGGTTAGAAACCCGAAACGATCGTTGAGATGAATAAATGTGTAGAATCTTTCAAGTGTTTGTTTATTAATTTTTATTCAATCATGTTCTGCCAAGTGCCTAGCGATAATTCAATAGAATTTGCATATAAAAATGTTCGCCTTACCGGAAACGCTACGTTCCCGCGGCCAGCGGGGTCTATACGACGTATCAGTTAACATGTTCAGTGTGGATAGTAAAACGGACGTTTTACTTGAACTGAATGAAGACGGATAAACGGACAGACTGGAGCTTTGTTTTCAAGCAAAACGCGGTCATGTCGTTTACAATATGTAGACGTAATCTCATCTTTCACTTCGGTTTTTCATCATTTCTAGAATAGTGCGGAACGAATTGTTCATTTTTTTTTTGTGTTATTTTCTATATAGTTCAAGATGTCAGATTTACGGCAGTGGTCGCATAAATTTTTTACTAATTTTATTGAGTTGTTTCGCAGTTAACCTTGCCAATAGCAAGTTAAATCAAAATAATATAGGTAGTGACCGAAACAAAAAAAAATTATTAATACGCGGTCTTGTTCAAGAAATGTCAGGAAGGGGAGCTTACCAAGGAGATGTACGCTAAAAAAATTAATTCTTTTCGATCAGTTTTTCGTAAGGAGTTTGCATATCACAGTAATTGTGAATTCAAGATGTTTGTAACTTCTGCAAGTTGCCAAAAATCATAGGGTAGCAGTCAGTTTCTCATGGGGAATGATAAATCATCTCCTAATGTTTTTTTTTTGTATTTCTGGGGTTACTAAGGATAGTAATTTCAAATAAGTGTCCGTATCCATTCGTAAATAATTACGCTAATCTTATGGTTCATGATTTAATACCCGAAGTAAATTCACATGAGAGAACCTTTATTTATTTATTGTAAATTATAGACGCGTCGACAACTTAGGTTATTAGCGTGTTGATTATACATTAATAATAAGAACACACTTAAAACTAAATGACATTACAAAACATCCATGAACGGAGGTGGGATTCGAACCCACGACAGTCTGATTCAGAGGCAGCGACGTTAACCACTGGACCACGACTGTCCTCATGAGAGAACCTGCTCCTCTTTAGTAACCATAATCTAGACACCGTAAGCGATGAACAACTTTTTTCTTTCTTTTTAATTTCATGAGACACGATGAAATAATTGCTAAAAGTTCACCTTGATCCATGTTAATATCTACTGAAACCAGATTGAAACTGAGTAAAAGACGGCGGCTAACAACTTGTAGTGTGGACATACTGTTACGGATCACCCTGTATATAAACGTCAGGCAAGAATTCTGAGAAGCGGTGTCTGCTTTCTGAATAACGAGTAACTACGCGAAGTTTCTCGAGAACGCGAGAAGCACTGGGCTTCAGCCACGCAGCGTATATAAACGAGTGAGTGAAGCGATCAGGCAGTCAGTCAACGGTCGATTCAATCAGTGAAAAGTGAGTCGCGCATTCAAGCCTACGAGCAGTCAAGTCAATAGAGAATACTGAGCGACAAATAGTGCGAAATAAATCTGATATAAATACAGTGATATAAATAGTTCGGTGATATAAATAGTTCCGTGATATAAATACACCTGATAAAATAAATATTAGTGTAGTTAATTGTATATAATTGTATATAGTTAATTGTTAAGAATTATTGTATATAGTTGTTTTGTTTTGCTTTGTAATTATTGTTTACTTGTGTTGATTGTTAGAATTGACTTTTTGTTGTTGCGTTCATTATCATTGTGTTTTTAATTATTGTAAATAAATATTTATTCCGCCAACTCAGAAAACAGTTTTGTAACAATACGTTTTACCTGACCGTATTAACTGATCATGCAAAACGTACGGTAAATCCTTACGTATAGACCCCGCTTTATGCCCGGTTGTAGAAAGCATTGTCAGAAAATCTGATTTGGCAATGACCTTAGACTCTGACTACACATGCTTCTCCATAAAAAAGGCACTGTAAAATTTTAATCGATCCTGCTTGAAAAATAATTGATCGATTGAAACGATATTTTTTAAACCGCGAGTACTTATATGTAGTTTTTTTGCACAATTTTCACTTCGAATAGTGATTAAAATTTTGCTTGAAAAGCAACTTTTTTCTAAGTAGATCAATCATTTACTTTTGTGTGAGTACGATCTGATGTTCACAACGTCTATAAAAACGGTATACTTATATAATCACAAATCTAAGGTTATTGTCAACTTAGATTTTTTGAAAATGCTTTCTGCAGATGTCTTATATACCTACGTCTTCCAATCTTAACAGAAAAACATATCATATTGTTACAAAACAGTTTTCTGAGTTGTGCGGAATAAATATTTATTTGCAATAATTAAATGTTAACAAAAATAAATAACAATAAATTCAACAACGAAAAGTCAATTCTAACAATAAAAAACACTTAAACGGTAATCATTGAACTAAACGTGTCACTTAAATAACACTTAACTATATACAATTGACTACACTAATATTTATTTTATCAGGTGAATTTATATCACCGTATTTATATCAGATTTATTTCGCTGTTCAACACTGTCACAGTACAATCTACACTGACTGATTCCCGTTGACTGATCAATATTTATTTCATTGTACTGACTGATTCCCGTTTGCGTGACACCGTCGACTCCTCTCTGACTCACTCGTACTTCGCTTATATAGGTCGCGCAGCCCAGCCTAGTACGTTCTCGCGTTCTCTAAAACATTCCGGCAGGTACTCGTTGTTCAGTATCTTCGATACCAACCACGCTTTACTACTGTGACCTTTCTTTCTCGTGGTTTCTATTGGAGGCAGTGGCGTAACATCTTGAGGTTTGCTACAATATGTTTTTTATAGAGGATTTCATAACGAATAATTTCCATTCATATTTTTCTAATTTCCTTTATCCTGAAGGATTTTACAGCGCTGCGAAGAGATCAAAGTGACTGATCATTAATTCGACAACTTACTGCGTGTTTTATCATCGTATATTTATTTTTATATTATATTATTGTTTTACAAAATTATTTTACAACTCCTTTCGAGGACAGTATGGCTCAGTTGGTAGCGTCGCGGCCTCTGAATCACACTGTCGTGGGTTCGAATCCCACCTCTGCTCATGGATGTTTTGTGATGTTATTTAGTTTTTAAGTTATATATTATTATGATAGTTGTTGTATTTAAGACGCTAATGACCTAAGTTGTCGACGCGTCTATAATCCACAATAAATAAATAAAAATACAACTCCTTTCCACATCACCATTGAAGTGAAGTATGCCGGCGCGTTTTTTTATGTAGTATCCCCAATAAACTTAATCCACGAAATCTTGTTGTTCTAAAATTTCGCTTTAAAAACTTGCCGTAAAATAAATTTTATCAGCCTAATCATGATGTCCTAGATTTTAGTTGGCCCTTGGTAGATCAATAAACCAATAAGATGGGTTCTACTTTTTATATTAGAAATAGTGATGTAAATGCGTATACTACTCTGGTATAAAACGGTATTATACGGTATGTAAAAAAAATAATATACCCCAGTTTTATACTAGGTATAAATACTACGTAATTTAATATTTTATACAGCACGTATAAACCGTTTAACACCGTTTAATACCAAAATGAGAACAGGAACTTTTCCTATTATGCAGTTGGCAATACTGAATAATGCACCGTAACCGTAGTGTGAAAAAGTAAAAAACCGTTTTATACTGAAAAAAATACGGTATTATACCATGGGTTTAATACACAAAAAAGTTTAATACCGTATTTTTACATCACTAATTAGAAATATTAAAAAATAATTGTTCGATTGGGAAAATGTTCAGTTACGGGAGTTTGTTTACATGTGGAAAGTATAGGCCTGACTACCCAGCCGAATTTTACATTTTTAAAGTGAAGGAATTTATGTTAGGCATGACACTACAAAACAAACTCATCAATAAACATCTCACGAGGGCACAATTGACAAGTGAATATTTAAAGCATTCAAGTAACTTAAAAACTTTTCACGAACGCCACGCTAATATGGTTTATCACCAGTATGCAAGCAATTGTGTCTCTTTAAATGTTCTAATCTAGAAAAACACTTTTTACAAGCTTCACACTTATACGGTTTCTCACCAGAATGCATACGTTTGTGTATTATGAAACAGCCTACCCGCATGAAACTTTTTTCACAAAGGTCACACTGATATGGTTTCTCACCAGTATGCGTACGTTTGTGTTTTATTAAAGTACTTGCATGACCGAAACTCTTTTCGCAAACGTCACATTTATGCGGTTTCTCGCCAGTATGTGTACGTTTGTGGACATTTAAATTGCTAGAGTAGGAGAAAAACTTTTCACAAACATCACATTGATACGGCTTTTCACCAGTATGCATACGTTTGTGAGCATTTAAATTGCCACGGTCGGAGAAAAGCTTTTCACAAACATCACACTGATATGGCGTATCACCAGTATGTGTACGTTTATGAACTTTAAAGTTGCTTGAATTTGAGAAAGACTTTTCACAAAGATCGCACTGATACTTTTTTTCAATTGGTTTTTCATGTTTCTCATATTTTACTGAGATACTATTTTTATTCTCCTCAAAACATTTTGTTACCTCAGCAGAACGAAGATTCGATAAGTTCCCCGATATGCGACCATTATCTGCCTTCGAGTCTTCGCAACTGATTTTATAGACGTCACAATTAGCGTTTACTGTGTTATCAACATATTCTGGTAAAATTAATGAATGATCATTCATTAGTTCATTTTTTATTTCGATTTTTGAAGACATTCGTTTGTTAATTTCGTTTGTTGATTTAAAAGTGGCGGATCCTATCTTTTTCCAGTTGATATCCGTGGCTACACCTAATTTACAATCGCCCACATTGGAATTTGAGTCAACTGGAAACAATGCATCATCATCCATCGGTTCATTTTTAATTTCGGATATTAAAGGCATCCGTTCGTTAATTTCGTTTGTTGAGTTAAAAGTGACGGATCCTGTGTTATCAACATATTCTGTTAAAATTAATGAATTATCATCAATTGGTTCATTTTTTATTTCGGGTATTAAAGACATTCGTTTGTTAATTTCGTTTGTTGATTTAAAAGTGGCGGATCCTGTCTCTTTCCAGTTGATATCCATGTCTATACCTAATTTACTATCGCCCTCATCGAATTTTGAGTTTTTAAGGCTGATTTCCTTTGCATCATCTACTGTATCATCAGCATAGTTAGCTGGAAAGAATTCATTATCATCCATCAGTTCGTCTTTGATTTCGCATTTCAAAAATATTTCATTATTCATTTTGTTTTCAGAATTAATATTCACAGGAAAATGTTGTTCTCGGTTAACGTCCATGTCTAAGACGCGCTGAGGTTCCAAAGGTTTACACTTCACAGTGATAGGGTCCCAGTATTTAGTCAGACTTTACCATTTGCATCTTGAATTGATTAATTGTGTACAGTTAAGCGTAACATTACCGGCTGATGAAATTCGGCATATTATCTAAGAATTCAAGGAATACACATTTCTTTAGTATATATTTTTATGCTATATTATTCACTAATAGTTACATGTTTTCTGATTTTAAAACATTTGCAAAGACTTTAAAATAAATAAAAGTCTATATATAAATAGTTTATTTTTTTGAACCGATTTTTCTAATAAAGTACGGTGTGTAAATAATACAGCTGATTTGAAATTACGTAACAGAATTAGTTGTACATTAACATTATCATACGTCTTAAAATAACTAGCCAGAACGGGAGCACACTTCATAATTAACCAGTTACTTGATCTTTCAGCACAGTTAATAAAAATCAAAATGTCGAATCAACGACACATCAGCATTTAATAACAACATTAAGGTTATTTTTGTCTCTTCATTTGTATTATAAAGATCTTTTTGATCTGATTTAATAATATCGTAGATCTTCATATAAAATTAATAATAAATAAATAAAACACAATAAAATTTGATTTAATCAAGACGAGTCTAAAATATGTCTGATCACAACGAAATTATAATTTTGAATTACTTGTTTGTTTCAAAAGCGTAGCTAATAGAAACTGCCAAAACAAAACAATGTTGTGTCGACAATGTGGAGTATTATGTTGACTCAAGTCTATTCATCTTGAGTTAGTTTCTAATCTAATATGACTAAAGAAGCTTGTCTTTCAGGTTTACGCCAATTCATGTCTCGAAGTGGTAAATCTATAGATTTTTAGCGATAATGGTACCAATTTTCGTGGTGCCCATAATGATATATAAGAATTGTATCAGTTGCTCACTAATAAAACAAATGTTGAAGATATTCCAAGTCTTCATGGTTTCCGGGCTTGTAGGCCGTGGTCCGGTGGTATTTCTACCTGACGTTTCGTCTACAACTGCGGTAGACATTTTCAAAGGCGATGTGGCAGCGGTCGAAGTGTCCTCCTTGGCGACTCACAGGTCAGTGTGTCAGTGGCTGGTGTTCTCTCTTCTTTTATGCCTAGTACCAGTGTGTTCTCTGTTCGGTCGTAGTCCATCTCTCTGTCATTGGTCAACTGCGCAGTGTGTAGTGATGGGGGTGAGTTCTCTACTCGGTCGTATCCCGTCCTTTTACGATTGGTCATTGGTTTTGTATGTCGGAGTGCTGGTGTTCAGGTTTTATTGAGATTGAGGCCTTCATCTTTTCGGTTGAAATTCTGTGTGTGTTTATGTATTTCTATGGCCTCGGGTGGTGATTTGACCCGAGACAAAAAAAAGAGGACTAATCAAGACACTGGTAAACAGAGCAACACGAATATGTGAAGCGAAACACCTCCAACCGGAACTAGAACACCTGAAAACAGCACTGCAAAACAACGGATACACACTGCAAGAAATGAACCGAGCAATACGTCCAAGAAGAGCAGCCATCCCAGAAAACGAGGAACAAGAAGTAAAAAATGGTACAGCGTATCTACCATACATCAGGAACATAACGGACCGCATCGGCAAACTTCTGGAAAAGTACAAAGTCAGGACAATCTACAAACCAACGAGAAAGATTCAGGAATGTCTAAGATCGGCCAAGGACACAAGAGACCCACTGGCAACACCAGGAGTATACCGCATTTCTTGCAGCTGTGGATCAGTATATATTCGGACACGTATAGCAGAGCACAAGAGAAGCTGTAAACTGGGACAAACGGAAAAATCTGCCATAGCCGAACACACTTTGACTCTGGACAATCATAAGATCCTCTTCGAAGAAACCCTAGCCATAGACAGAACGTTGAGCTATTACCCAAGAATATACAGAGAGGCCATACATAAACACACACAGAATTTCAACCGAAAAGATGAAGGCCTCAATCTCAGTAAAACCTGGACACCAGCACTCCGACAATGACCAATCGTACAAGGACGGGATACGACCGAGTAGAGAAGTCACCCCCACCACTACACACTGCGCAGTTAACTAATGACAGAGAGACGGACTACGACCGAACAGAGAACACACTGGTACTAGGCATAAAAAAAGGGAGAACACCAGTCACTGACACACTGACCTGTGAGCCGCTAAGGAGAACACTTCGACCGCTGCCACATCGCCTTTGAGAATGTCTACCGCAGTGTTAGACGAAACGTCAGGTAGAAATACCACCGGACCACGGCCTACAAGCCCGGAAACCATGAAGACTTGGAACAATGCCGGCCGTGAAAGCTTGCACACTTGGTTGAAGATATTATTACAAAGTTGTAACGAATTATCAAGATGTTAATTGCGGGCTCGATTGATAATTTCCAGTTCAGTAAAGTATAACTGGCAAAGATTAATACATTTAATTTAAGAAAAACACAAGATTACATAGTTAAAATAGTAATAGATAACATTTATAAAATGAAACACAAACTTAGAATTATTAAAAAAGTCTTGACTATTTTATATCAAAGATAAAAAATTATTTTCTATTTATTTATTGTCAATAGAAAAAATCACACTCTTTTTATTCGGTTGCCAGACAACGATATCGGCATTGTCGCACTAAGCATAGCTTGCTTATATCTTTGAAACCGATAGGAACTCTGAATGGAGGCTGACAATTGAGACTGGATCAAAATAACATTTTTAATATATTAGTGAGAAACTTGTGGTAACAGTCCCCTCGGGTTATTTTTTTATTTTGCTTATTTGCAAAATAACATTATGAAATTTATTTTTATTTATTGTCTATTGATTTTTTTAAGTTGACTCAAGTGAACACGTTTTAGTTCTTTTGTCTCCAAATCGCGCACAATACAACTGGCAGACGAAGTAAACATTACAATTTCTTGTGGACTCGAATAGAGATGGATTTGAATTTTCTTGACAATATGTTGTCCTTCGTTGGAGATGATAGAATCTTAAATACTACGGTATCATATTATAGTTTCAATGGATTATATTGACGATATGATAATTTATAATACTTCGCAGCTTTCTCATGAGAATGTTTAAGAAATTTGTTTTACATGCATAGTGCATACCCGTTTCATTGGACGGATGCAAAACGGGGGTTAAATTCCATTTTAAATCCACCGGGGTCAACATTTCTCGGTTGAAAAAAATTTCTCCAGGAGTATTCTGGGTATTTTCGTGCAATGAATTATTACAATTTAAATCCACGTAAACTAAATAATCATCCCAATCATTATGGGCTTCAGAATATGTAGGTGTTTTGTGGACATATTACCTTGACGATGGTATGGAGTAGTGTAGGTAAATATGTTTCACTCCCCAGTAATGACAAAAATTCTTAAAAACATTAGATATAAAGGTTTTCATCTGTTTTAGATTTCTTGGCATAGAAAGACGAGCAATAGCTTGAACTATATCAAACGGGGTTTGAATTCCATAACTTGAAATAGTATGTCCCAAAAAGGACACTTGAGAAAAACCTAATTTAAATTTATCGGGATTAATTGTTAATCCAGCGTTACTAAGGCGCTGTAAAACAATTCTAACATGTTGAAGGTGAGATTTCATATCTTGGCTAGAAATTAAGATATCGTCAAAAAATGCAACGTAAAACTTATATCTAAGATCGGCAAAAATACTAAAAAATTCGACTGATGACCAGTCCTATACTTCCCACCTAGTAAATATTTGCAAAAAATAAACACTCTTTTTTTTATTCTTTGACTAGGCCCAAATAACCTTAGCTGTTGGTGGTCTTTAAAACACAATTTAATTTTTATTCTTTGAAAAAAGCATGGCCCTCTTTTTTGTTTGGTGATCTATTGATGGCTAGCTTAATATAGCAAAAATCATGGTTACCTTGATTTACGTACAATTTTTATTTTTTTTAGTAAAATATTTTTTTTCTCGAAAACTATACATTTTAGAGAAAAAAAATATTTACATTTTTTTCATATTATAACATCTAGAATTCATTTATATTTTTTTTTACCTATGTTAATACGTGACATTGAGGACGTTTTTTTGAATATCTCAGGATCCACTGAACCGATTTGACTCAAAATCTAATCAGATCTAAGTTAAAGGCTGATAAACACAATAGAACAATCGGCATGCCCGTATGTTGTTCCGTTCTTAAGATATCGAAGGCGAAAAATTGACCACATACACACACACACACATACACACATACACACACACATACAGACATCAGTCAGAAAATGATCTTAAACGATTGCTAGGGTCTCAAAACGTGAAAATCTGTTAAAATCTCGAAATATTGTTTTCGGACTGAATCCATTACTTCCCTACCATAGTAGAGGTGGGAAGTAAAAATAGACGATTTAATGCACTCGGCGATGTTTTAAGGCCAAAAGGTGCTTTATAAAGTTCATATTGTTCTTCCGGAGTGACAAAGGGTGTGTATTTGGTAGAATCTGGATCCAATATTTATTAGCTTGTAACACTTTATGTTAATAATAGTTTTTTTATACGGCTGAAATGCAATTGAAAGATTTTTTCGTTGGAGAGCAGCGAATTATATAATTGTTTCGAAACATATAGGAAAAAATCATTTTACCAACCAGTGGTCACAATCAGGATTCTAACCTGAACCTTTCCACTTTCGCGGCGGAATGAGCTTACAATACTCAATCGTGACAAGATTGCTAAACTAATATTCTCCATATATGCTTCAGAATCAATAAATTTTCACTACATGCGAGCGTCAATTCATATCTGCTAATTCAATAGCTATATGATATGAAGTGAATCCTCGAACCAGCGAGAGTCTAACATGAGAGTGAAAATTATTTCGAATATCCAATAATGGGATATATTAAATAAATACATAGGTACCTAGATATATCGATGCTATAAACGGTATTACCACATAATATTCTAGAAACAATCATATCTTGTAGAAATCATAAGATAATCTACATGTAAGATATATACATAAAACACGATATAGAAATCAACCAACGAGTTGATTTTCTTTAAGATAATAATAGTTTTTTTATACGGCTGAAATGCAATTGAAAGATTTTTTCGTTGGAGAGCAGCCAATTATATAATTGTTTATGTGCCTCACCTGTATAAATAAGGAAAAATCAATATTCCATCACAACACTTTTCGAAAATTGATGTTTAGTAAATTAATACTGCATTGTCAGAAAATCTGAGTTGACAACATGACCTGATTGTGACCACACATACATATTTCTTCACAAGAAGAGCATTGTCGAAGATACAAAGTTGGTATCTAAGATACTACCCCTACAGCACACTATATTCCAGAAATGTTGCAGGAATCATATTTTGCAATGTTGGAATATTTCATGAAATATTCCTACAAGATTCCTGCAATACTCCTATGTCCGCGTTTTTACATTGCATACAATATTGCTGCAATGTAATGCAATTGATATTATATATTGCACATATATATGTGAAATATTACGGTAATATTAATTACTACTAAATATTTTATACTCAAAACCATGCGTGTCAAGTTGTATGGACCAACTTAAATTTTTTCAACTTTTTCACATATCGTTTGTTCTACGTTTGTTCCGGACCCCTACAAAATTTCAGCGTTTGTTTCGAAAAAATAAAAAAGTTATTAGCAATAATAGGTGGCCAGCCAACTTGACGTCAAGTTGGCTGGCTAATAACTTTTTTATTTTTCGAAACAAACGCTGAAATTTTGTAGGGGTCCGGAACAAACGATTGGCGTTGAAAAAGTTGAAAAAATTTAAGTTGGTCCATACAACTTGACACGCATGGTTTTGAGTATAAAATATTTATGGTAGGTAGGGGTTCAAGAAAAATATTTTTCCAAAAATCTCTGTATTTGAGTCATCTACCTACGTCCGTAATATTATTCAAATTATGAAAAACTGAGGTGAAAGGCGAAATCGCGTCTACACGTTACATGACACGTTTTGCTTAAAAATGTGCTTCAGCCGGCCACTTTATCTGTTCTCATTCAGTCCAGACTTAAACTGTCCGTATTAGTCAACACTCAACATTTTGACTGATGAAGCAAAACGTACGCGGTACGATAAAACCCTACGAGGCTACATGTAGACGACATGCATGGACATGCAGTGCATGTTCACACTGTCCGGTCATGTGATTGGCTTAGCGAACTCAAATATGTGCGTAGTTGTTTGTAAGTGGTATTTATGAAAAACCATGTTCATCAAAATTACTAGATATGTTTTTAGCAACTGAAATTGGGAAAATTAGTTATTGGCCAGTTGAATAAATCTCGTCTAAAATATTAATGATTCCTGCAAAATCTCAAAATACATTTTATGTCATGCCTTTAAGGCACGAATGCAAATAATTAAAAAAAATATTAATAAATATTCCTATTATATAACCTTTCTTTCCAGATCAAAAATATGTATTATATATATAATAATAATATATAATGTTAATTGACTCTCAGGACCGATATCTGAAATGCAGTTCAATTTTATTTCATCAATCAAAAATTTAAAGTTTCAGTTTACCATTTCGTAAAAAAATAATTTCTTTACATTTTTCAATATATTATATGGAATATCATACAATATTTTTTGGAAATATTGAAATTGAAATAATGAAATAATATTCCAGCAATATTGGCAATGGAAAGCAAGATTAAAACATTGTAGCAATATTTCTGGAATATAGTGTGCTGTAGGGGTAGTAGGTATACAAAAAGTAGGTATCTAAGATACAAAAAGTACCTTAGATACAAGATACTCCCCAGCTCTATTTAAAATTATCTTAGATACTACCAAAACGGTAAACTTTTGTTTTTCTTGTCTGTTTCAGATCACCGAACTCATCCGATCTTTAGATGAACCATGAACAAAAAATACTTTTAACTGTGTTTCTATACACTTGGTACAGCTCTATGCAATATATTGTAGTGTAACGAATCTAGGCAGGCTGACTGCAGCCTTGATTCGTTGGCTAACATGGATCACGCAGCCTTGAGTGCGAAGAAATATTCTGGTTGACAACAACAAGAAAACCCGCCACCATGGATGTAAAATGACCAGGAAAGTTCATGTAAGCAAGAGCAAGAATGAAACACCGGGGAGTTCACGTATACATTCTCAACGAGAGCAGACGTGAAAAGTGCAACAGGAAATAAATATACCACCAGCGAGTTAAAAGTTCTTCGAGTGACCTAGTGCAAATAATCTTCCAGTACAAAGTGACCAACAGTGTGGAAGATATTTGCGAGTGACAGACGAGATCTTCGAGTGATTAAATGCAGATAATCTTCTAGTGCAAAGTAACAGACAGTGTAGAAGATATCTGCAGGTGGCAAATAAATACCACCACAGACATATAGTGGACCCAGTGAACAATATACGTACCACAGACATAATATGGTGGACACATAGTGGTCAAGCAGTAGTCAAGTAGTGACGAAGTTTTGGTCAACAAAAACTGACCAACGGTCAAGCAAAACTGACCAACGGAAAATAGACAAAAAGCGAACAGTGAATAAAGTGAGGAACAATAATTGACAATTGTCCAAAGCATGTAAACGGTTGTCACTGTTGTGAAAGAATAGATAAATAAAATATTTACCAAAGTTACCAACGAGTTTTGTTACAATAGTATAAACAGTATAGAAATGAATTAATAAAAACATTAAGTTATTAAAATTAATTGGTTGTTGTTACAATGTTTCTCAAGTAAAAATAATTTATTTAATATAAATGTTCAAATAATAGTTTATTGTCTGAAGTCTGTACATCGAATCCTTTTCTATAAAACGATTTTGACTTACAATTTCTGTTATAAAGATTACATAACAAAATACTATTTAATAATTAAATAATCATAAAGGCGGATACATAACATCTCCCTCTTTAAGTAAATAAACCAAAAAATAAATTCTGAAAAAAACAAATATTTCAAAAGCAATACATCTTCTAAACTAATGTCAAATTAATTTATACTGGCCTAAACCAATCAGGTTGCTTACGTGGCCTTGCAGAACGTCTGGGAATATCTATCTCCTGTGCTGGAAGTAGATGTTCCGAAGATTTACTTAGAAAACTACCATAAACATCAGGTTTATTGTAGTATTTCCTTAGCTGATTTATATGTGCTAATTTAATAAAATTATTCACATTTATCAAATATACATGTTTACTTTTCATTTTTATAACTAATGCTTTAATCCATTTAACATAACTATTGAAATTACTTTTATACCAAACTGTCTCATTTTCACTATACCCTATGATGTCCTTCTCATGATTATTATCATTTATAATTTGATTATCTTTAAATCGTGATTTAGTTTTTTCTTTAAAATTTACAGGATTTGCACTTATTTTTTTCTCCGTACTAATTTTAATCAAATCGAGAGATATCCTGGGTTTAAATGAAAACAATTGGTGAGATGGAATAATATTATTCTCAGTACATGGTAAATTTCTGTAATTATAAAGGAACTTATTTATTTCGTCAGTTAAATTGAATCTTTTGTTATTACTGTCAATTATAAATTTTTTTAAAACCGACTTAGTTGTCTGAACTGCTCTTTCGACAATTCCGTTACTTGGTGCGTGATAGGGAGGGCTGTGCGTCAAACGTATTCCCTTTTTTCGGCAATACTCTTGGAATAAATAACTTCCAAAAGGTGGACCATTATCACACACACATTCATCACAGTAACCAAACACTCGAAATATAGCTTCCAACTGATTGATTAAATTATATGCGTTTGAATATTTAATTTCTTTAATTTCTAACCATCGACTGTAACAGTCTATCATTATTAAGAATTGTTTTCCGTTAAAATAAAAGAAATCTAAATGCACTCTTTCAAATGGGTAGTTCACTTTAGACCAAGAACCATAATGTTTCTTTACTATATCCTTGTGAGTAGATTGACAACTTTCACACGCCTTAACATATAATTCGATATCTTTATTAATTTTTTCCCAATAAACATATTGTCGTGCTACTTGTTTCATTTTCACGGTTCCAATATGATTCATATGTATTAAATCTAAAATTTCAGGTATTAATTTATTAGGTATTATAACCCTAGAATTATAAAGAATACAACCTTGTTCTATGCTTAGATCGTGACTTTTTGAATAATAATTTTTATAAATTTTTGGAATGTTAACCTGCCACCCTTTTAAGATAAAATTATATAATTTTTTTAAAAATAAATCATTTTGAGTTTCTGTTCTAATTAAATTTAAATTTAATATTAAATCTGATTCAATTGTGTTAATTGAATTAATAGTACTCAATTTTTCTTCAATAATGTCATCCTCTGAATGTTGACCTGCTATAGGCAAACGCGACAAACAGTCTACATGACTAATACATGTACCCTTACGATATTTTAAGGTGTAATCAAAAATTGATAAGCGAATTAAATATCTTTGCAGTCTGTTCGCAATAACCGGCGGTTCTCCTTTCTTTAAATTAATTATGCCCTCTAGAGGTTTATGATCGCTATAAATAGCAACATGGTGCCCAAAAACGTATTTATAAAATTTTTCCATAGCAAACACTATAGCTAACGCTTCGCGATGTAAAATGGGGTATTTTTGTTCTGTTTGAGAAAGAGTACGCGAAATAAAAAAAACTGGCTTTTCTACGTTATCTATTACGTGACATAAAATTCCCGCAATACCTTCATTACTGGCGTCACAAATCACGACTATTGGCTTTTTCGGATCGAAATGTTCTAACATTTTATTTTGTAAAATTTCTTTTTTGCATTTATCAAATGATTGTTTACAATTCTCGTCCCAATTCCAAATCGCGTCTTTTCTTAACAGTTTGTAAAATGGTTGCAGTTTTGAATTTAAATGGGGTATAAACTTTGAATAATAATTGATTAAGCCGACAAACGATTTTAATTGTGATGCATTTTTTGGTTGGGGTGCCTCTACTATAGCTTTTATTTTCTCCTGATTGGGAGAAATCCCCTTATACGAAATTTCATGACCTAAATATGTGACTTTTTCTACGAAAAATTTGCATTTATCCCAATTTACTTTTACATTATACTTTAGCAATCTGTCCAATACTGTACATAATTTATTATTTAGTTTTTCTAAAGAAACGTCTCCTATTAAGATATCGTCAATATAACAAAAAACTTTATCCAACCCTTTTAAAATAATATCCATAATTGATTGAAAAATTGACGCTGCCGATTTAACACCAAACGGTAATCTACAATAAGAAAACAAACCCTTATGCGTATTTATGGTTAATAACTCTTTAGCGCTCTCTGATAATTGTAACTGCTGATAAGCTCCCTTGAGATCCAAAACGCAAAAATATTTAACACCTACTAGACTTGCAAGAACTTCGTCAATAACCGGTAAGGGATAATGCTCCATTTTAATAAATTTATTTATTGTGACGGAACAATCTACACAAATACGAATTCCAGTTTGACCCTTTGGTACAACTACAATTGGAGATGCCCAATCAGATCTCGAAATAGGTTCCAGTATACCTTCAGTGCATAAATTTTCTAACTCTGATGCCACTTTATTTCTTAAATAAAAAGGTAGTGTGTATGCTTTATAAAATATAGGTTTTGCATTCTCAATTAAATGAATATCTATTGTGAATTCTTTTATAGGACATTTTAAATTGTTATCAAATAGACTTTTATATTTATTTTTTATTTTATCCAAAAACGCCTGTGGACTAACTTCAACAGAATTTAAATTATTTATCAAACATAATTTACGCCAATTAGGATACAATACATCCAGCCAATCACGCCCCAATAATGGATGAAATTTTTTTTCAGTTCGAATTATTATCAAATTTAAAATATAAGTATTATTATTAGACAAAACTTTTACTTTTATTTGACCAATTATATTTATAGTTTGCCCAGTTATAACTGATAGTGGCAAATTTGCCTTTTCAAGCTTTAAATGATAAAAATATTTGTAATAATATTCAATTGAGCAAATAGTAACACAAGATCCAGTATCGCATTCCATTTTAATAAATTCATTTTCTATCATAATTTCTACAAAAAGAGATTTGAACTCCTTACGTAACGTGTCGTTATTATTTAATATTTTACTTTCAACCGAAGTAATATTATTCGTTGAGCCTTCTGACTCTGCAATGCTTAAATTTTCAAAATTTGTATTATTCAAAGATTCATCTGTATTCTTTACAAATCCTACTCTATTGTTAGTGTTATTAAATCTAAATCTATTATTATTTCCAAATCTGTCATTTCTATCATACCAATTTCTTCTATCCTGTCGAACTTCTCCATTGTTCCTATCGTTCCTATAATTCCTTCCAAAAGCGGTTCCCTCATTTCCTTGATGATAATTCCTGTAGTTTTTCTTCGATGGACATTGAAGTCGAAAATGTCCGGTTCCTCCGCAATTAAAACACACGATCTCTTGATTTGTCCTGCCTTCTTGGCGCCTTGAACTATACGAATTTTCCGAGCTTCTTCCTCTTCCCTGGTAGCTTCTATTTCTCTCTTCTCTTCTTTTTTGATCCTTGAAACGATGTACTGCGTTGACTTCTCCTTGACCTTGAGCGTGGCTCTGCATGGCTCCGACTTCCTTTCTAACCATTTCTAAACTCAATGCTATCTTTAACAAATTCTCAAATGTAGCCCTTTTATCTTCGTTTAACAGTCTTGACTTTATCTCCTTATTCCTCAAACCCGCAACGAATCTATCCCTCAATGCCATATCTAAGAAACTTTCATTAAACTCGCAATGCTCAGCCAGAGCTTGTAACTCAATTGCAAACTCCGAAACGCTTTCTCCTTCTTGCTGACTCCTATTATTAAATTTATAATGTTCTGCTATACCGATGCGGCCACTGCAAAATATTACTTTGCATTTTGTTATGATCTGGTCGTATGTGTAGTCCTTGGGTTTTCTTGGTTTGCAAGCTTTGGACAATTTTATACTTGCTGCTGGCCCAATTAGATTTAGTAGTAACAAAATTTTAAACTTATTATCAGAAATATTATTCAATTCGAAGTAGTTATCTAGCCGCTCGAGATAATCTTCAAAATTTTCACCCAAAATGTATGGTTCCATTACTCCGATCAGGTTCACCCTCGCTACCGTTTGTTCATCCGTCGCAGGCATTCCTCGTCGCCAAATTGTTACAATGTTTCTCAAGTAAAAATAATTTATTTAATATAAATGTTCAAATAATAGTTTATTGTCTGAAGTCTGTACATCGAATCCTTTTCTATAAAACGATTTTGACTTACAATTTCTGTTATAAAGATTACATAACAAAATACTATTTAATAATTAAATAATCATAAAGGCGGATACATAACAGTTGTTTCGCGCATCTTTACTTATTGTTGTCATGATTTTTATTTTCAGTTTTAATAATTACTTAGTAAGCTTCTCGCTACACAATGAAGAAAGATAACATAATCGCATTTCGGTATAATGTAAAATTTCTCTGAAAATCAGAATCTGTATAGACTATAGTTCCCTAAATTTTTCTTTAAAATAGATGCAACAGGGTACCTACATAATATTATTTAATTAATTCTGTTATTAACTTGTAAAATTAATTTGTAAACCAAAGTGATAATGAATAAATAGTTATAACAAAACAGATCTAATATAACTGTCATTTCATTCGACAATATCCAGTATTTTGTACTACACTTGTAAAACGGACTTTTATTGATAAGCTTTTGTGTTGAGTTTCTGAAATTCTGTCAGGTTGTACAATATTTGAAAAAATGAACCCCGTTACAGTAACAGGACAAGATTTAAGTGAAATCTGCAGATTATGTTTAACACCAAGTGTGAAGATGACTGGCATATTTTGTTTTCCACCGAAATTGGGAGAGGAAATAGCTGATTTAATAATGCAATGTGCCCCCGTTCAGGTAATAAGATTAAAATGATGTTTGAGAACATTTTTTTTGCATTTTTTTCAATTCTTGTATTACAACGTGACTGTACTTAAACAATTGTCGGTAGTCGATTGTCATTTTTAATTATTAAAGATTTGTAGTTGTTAGTTAATCTATAATAACTTAAAATTGATGTTTTATATTATTAAAATGACAGCACCTTTCTTACTTCTTAGTCGTTGATGTCGGTACATTTTCTTTGTTTAATTTTCATTTTCGAGACACTAAAAGTGAAGAGTCTTGTAATGAAAAAAATCGAATTCGAGATTTCGTCTTAGAGGGATTTAAACGTTTCATGATCGCTATAGGCATACCGAGGTTCAGGAAAGCTAGTTTTAAATGCCTGACACTGTTCATAGGATGAAGACCAAATTTTTTCTCAGGAACGTCCTTACGAGGTTTTTTCATTTTTTCCCTACTTACCTAAAAAGGGTAGTGTAGGTACTGTTGAACGAAAATCTTTCGATTCTGTAGATTTAGAAAGCGGCTATAGAGATTTTGATCATATTTCTCAAGTGACTAAGGTCGATTTGTTGTTAAGACCCGAAAGCCCTTCATTGGATCGAAATTTTAAACTTCGGGTTTTTAGAGGATAGCTACTTACTCACCCCGTACTCATCCTAATAAAGGTAGATTTTTGTGATACGTGGTTATAAAAGCTACTCTGTTACTTAAGAATTATTGTTAGTACAGATTAATTAAATGATAAAATAATGTTGTCCGATAAGTTATCTGATTTGTTCACAGATTACGAGACACGATAATATGCCTTCTTCCATCTGTCAATTATGTTACATTCAACTGAAAAAGGCACATAAGTTTCAAATGCAAATCGTAAAATCTGACAAAATTCTGCGACGCCATCAAAAGCAACTAAATCCATCTCATCAGCCGATCAAACTTGAATGTGCGGCTGAAGAAGGACCATCTGAGGACCCCCTAAACCAGGCTTCTTCTTCTGATATCATCGTTAAATGTGAACCTTCAGAAATTAATTATACATTTGACGAGGCTTTCAAATTAGAAAACGTGTTTATTAAAGAAGAGCCAGTTGATTATAATTCGTTGAATCGAATCGAATGTACTGATGACGCAATTAACAGTCTATCTAATGTTAATTGTAATGCAAGCAATAGAGCAGAAATAAAGTTCGAAATTGGTGACACTAAAGTTGGTCAGGACGTCGAAAATCCTTGTTTTATAGACGATATAAACAATTCTGAATGTTCAGATAAACGTGAATCTGAAAAAAATAAAAAGCTGTATCACTGTGACGCTTGCGAAATGTGTTTCAAACAATTATATCATTTTAAAAAACATAAATTAACACATACAGGGGAAAAACCACACCAGTGTGACGTTTGTAAAATGTGTTTCAGGCATCCAGGTACTTTAAATAGACATAAGTTAACTCATACCGGAGAGAAGCCATACCAGTGTGATGTTTGTAAAATGTTTTTTAGACATTTAAATACTTTAAATAGGCATACATTAACGCATACAGGGGAGAAACCTCACCAATGTGACGTTTGTAAAATGTGTTTCAGGCAACCGGGTACTTTAAATAGACATAAATTAACACATACAGGGGAGAAACCTCACAAATGTGACATTTGCAAATTGTGTTTCAGGCAACCAGGTACTTTAAATATACATAAATTAATACATAGAGAAGTAACGTTTTTATAACTCCTGCTTCTAAAGTTCAATATTCGAGCACTGTGAGGCGGGCGTGAAGAGGCGTATTTTAGTAAGTATGCGTAAAAGTACAGTCACCGTGCGTGAAAGTTCAAAGCGGGCGTAAAAGTACCGTCACCGTGCGTAAAAGTCCAAAGCGTGCGTAAAAGTACAATCTCTACATCTTATAAATTCGAAATTTCCGCACTTTGTACAATACAAGTACTATTTACTGACTATCGATCGATGTGTTCCTATATATAGTAACGCGCCTACAAAGTCCACATCATGAGAGAGTCATGTTTTTAATGATTTGTACAGAAGTTAATAACTTTAATAAAAATAAACTAAATCGTAACTTACTCTGTAATTGTAAAGTTTTAAGGACTCGAAGAGCAAATTTTCCGTTTTCATAATTTTTTTTCCTCTCTATTAAACTTTAGAAGCAGTCGTTATAAAAAATTATGTTCGATACGTCCGCTTAAAGGGAGATATCTAGCAGGCTTAAATTGAGGCACTTGCTAAGGGACTGACGCATACACAACAAGATCTAGTGCGCTGTATACCCCCACGAGCCGTTAGGCGAGTGGGGATAAGTGCACTAGATCTCGTTGTGTATGCGTCAGTCCCTTTAGCAAGTGCCTCAATTTAAGCCTACTAGAATACCTCACTTCAAGCACACGTATCGAAAATAACTATTGTAAAATGAATTTCAGACTATGAAAACATTTGAAAAGTTATAAATTAAATTTAATAAAAAGTCGCTCAGCAACAAATTTAGTTTGAGAGGTGTCAAAAATTGAAAGAAACAATTAATGTCGTTTAAGGTTGTACGCGCACTACGCAGTGAGTCGAAATAAAATCTAAATTTTTTTGTACTAAAATAAAGAAATGTTAATCTGTAAATTAATAACTTAAATTTAGATGCTACTTAAGACCATTTATAATCGGATTTACTTAATTTTAATTATTTATTTATTAACAACAAAAAATAAATGTTAAAGGATACATTCGGTTTTGCTATCAGATCATTCCGAGCGCAGGATAGAGAAAACTAAATAGCATATAAAATAATGTTAAATTAATGTAAATTCTAACGCACTAGAGCGTTCACATCGATCTGAGCGTCAAATCGAATGCACCCCAAGATTTGATTCGATAATTTTAATTAAAATATCTCCAAACTTACAAGGTAGAATACTTTTTTTATAATTTTTTTCTTACTTCCAGTTCCATAGTAAGTTATAATGAGGCTGTAAAAAATAAAAAAATACTTAAAATACGACTGTTCCCTATTAGAAATCATGGCGTTTATTTCATTTCAATACGTTAAGTATTTACAGAGATACAAATTGTTAAACTTTAATAGCCGCTTACGTCACAACTCACAACACCCGCGAGGCGGGCTTTATAATCTTTACAACCGGATCGCCTAAGACCGATTTTAATTAAATAATAGGGTTCCATACGGAGGTACGGAACCCTAAAAAATGAATTAATTGTTAAAATAGTCAATGGATTTATTAACTGATAGATTCGTTTATACCGAATCTAGTTCGTTGGGCCAATCTGTACGCATCCTTAAACGAATAACTAATGTTTTGAGAACAACAAAAAAAATCATCAAAAACAGTAAGTAGGTATAAAGAAGAAAAGATAATCCATCACTACGCTGCTTTCGAAATTTGATGGCTAACACCATTATTTTTTTGTTATTGGTCAAAATTAAATCAAACAACATTTTTCAGTTTTTTATAAATAATAATAATTTATTCATTGCGGACCTTATCAGGTATAAAGTCGTCATAAAAAGTAGGAGTTACATAATAAAACTAGGTACCTATGGCTGAAATTAACAGTATATTATATGATAAGAAATAGGTCCGCAAGTTTATAAACAAGGTTTTGTGTTGTGGATGTCTGTATCAGAACGTATAGTTTGAAAAAATGAAGCCTTTTACACTAATAGGACAAGATTTAAGTAAACTGTGCAGATTATGTTTAACGCCAAATTTGAAGATGACTGCCATTTTTCGTGTTCCCCCCAAATTGGGAAAGGAAATAGCCGATTTAATAATGCAATGTGCCCCCGTTCAGGTGAGAAGATTAAAACTATAATGTTTGAGACCACTCTTTTTTGCATTTTGCCAACATATTAAGTATATTTTTATAACCCGTCTACGAGAAAAGGAGGGTTATGATTTTGACAGTCTACCTATGTATGTATATATACATGTATGTATCAGATATCAGTACCTATGTATGTACCTATGTTAGTTTGTACCTGGTAGGATTACCGTTACTGAAGGATTTTGTCCTAAGACGTCACAGAATACTTGATTTCGTTTCGTGTGCAGTCTGGAGATCCAAGACTGATGTGTTCTTAGGGAAACACATTAGGTCGGTCAAATATGTTTGTTAATTGTTGTACAATTCTTGAAGCAAGAACATTTTGCAATTCTTCTGGAATTTTTCAGTGACTTTGATTTGCGAATAATGGTGTTTCGTTTCATAATTTACAGCTGAAAATGAAAAATGAACTTGCTCTAAGATTTGTTCCAATGTGGTATTACAAGTTTACTATCATTCCGGTTATAGTAATTGTGAAACTTTTCTGTAACTTAAGAGTCATTTGTAGTTTAGATTAATTAAATAATAAAGTAATCTGATTATCTGAAGAAAATTACCTGATTTTGTCACAGATAACGAGACACGATAATATGCCAACTTCCATATGCCGATTATGTTATATTCAATTGAAAAAAGCACACAAGTTTCAAATGCAAATCGTAAAATCTGACATAACTCTGCGACACCATCAAAAGCAGCTAAATCCCTCTCATCAACCGATCAAGCTTGAATGTGAGACTGAAGAAGAACCGTCTGAGGACCCCATAAGCCAGGCCTCTTCTGATATCATTGTAAAATGTGAACCATCGGAAATTAATTATACATTTGACGAGGCTTTCAAATTAGAAAAAGTCTTTATTAAGGAAGAGCCAATTGATGATACTTCATTGAATCAAATCGAATGTACTGATGATTCAATTAAGAGTTTATCTAATGTTGATTCCAATGAAAGTAGTGGAGACGAAAGAAAATTCGAAATTGGTGACACTAAAGTTGATCACAACGTCGAATATCCTTGTCTTATAAACGATATAAACAATTCTGAATGTTCAGATAAACGTGAAATTGAAAAGAATAAAAAACTGTATCAATGTGACGGTTGCGAATTGTGTTTTAGAACATCAAAAATCCTAAAGGAGCATAAATTAATTCATACAGGAGAGAAACTGTATCAGTGTGACGTTTGTAATAAGTATTATAGAAAATTAGGTCATTTAAGGAGACATAAGTTAAATCATACCGGAGAAAAACCACATCAGTGTGACGTTTGTAAAATGTGTTTCAAGGAGTCTGGTACTTTAAAGAACCATGTATTAATTCACGCAGGAGAGAAACCATATCAGTGCGATATTTGTAAAATGTATTTTAGACAATCAAGTACTTTAAAGAGACATTATTTAACTCATACGAAAGAGAGACCGCACAAATGTGAAGTCTGTAATAGGTGTTTCAGACAACCAGCTGCTTTAAACAGACATAAATTAACACATACAGGAGAGAAACCTCACCAGTGTGATGTTTGTAAATTATGTTTTAGTGAATTCAGTGCTTTGAAGAAACACATGTACATTCATGCAGGAGTGAAACCTTATCAGTGTGACGTTTGTAAAATGTGTTTTAGACAGTCAGATAATTTAAAGAAACATAAATTAACACATACAGGGGAGAAACCACACCAGTGTGATATCTGTAAAATGTGTTTCAGACAGCCTGGTACTTTAAATAGACATAAATTAACTCATACCGGAGTGAAACCATACCAATGTGACGTTTGTAAAATGTTTTTCAGACAATTAGATACTTTAAATAGACATAAATTAACACATACAGGAGAGAAACCGTACCAGTGTGACGTTTGTGAAATGTGTTTCAGACAGTCAAAACATTTAAAAAGTCATAAATTAAAACATACAGTATTAACTTGAGTATAATATTTGAATTTTTTTTTTTTGTAATTATAACTAAGTGACGATATGATAACAATGACCAATCGCGAACAGGCAATGTTACTTTATGTATTCTAAATTATTACTCATTAATAATATAGAATTAAAAAAGTGCATAGCAAAACATCCAGTTTAGTCACCTGCTATCTCTTGTTTTTATGAATAGGTTTTTTAAGTGTTTTTTTCCTAATTAAATAATAATTCGCTATGAAGTAGCGCTCCCAAATATTGCTCCTATTCACAGCAAAAAAATTATAGCACCACCTATACTCCAAACTATAGCTTCAAACTTCTAGCTCAGAAAGTACAACCAGGATCCTATACTATAATATAACTAGGGAATGCAATCTCGATCTCGCGAGATCTCGAGCCATTTTTCGAGATTTAATCTCGTGGGCAGGCAATCTCGTTTTTGAAATCTCGTTCGAGATTTCAAGAGCGAACGCGCTTGAAAAAAAAACTTATAGCTTGACAGTCGCGCTAATTGATTCTGTTTGTTTCTCTGCATATATTGTTTTAATTCTTGAGTGAAATTGACAGTTATTTGACTTACAACAAGCATTAGATGGCTAACAAATTACAAGTTAAGTGAATACTGAATATGTCTAAGAACAATTCAAACCAATTGTTCGTGAACGTTACTAATAGTAACTTACCCTATGCTTCCTAACTCCTAAGAAGTTATTTCCAAAATAATTAATTGACATATAGTGTACTGTGTGAGTTGGGGTATTGCTATTATATTTTGAAAATGAAACAAAACTTTAATTGAATCTTAGAACAAAAAAATCAACGTTTATTTAAGGAAAGTAATGAATAATAATCATCTGCACAGTGCACTACGCAATAAATCACACACGTACACAGTGACACAGTCACACTGTCCCAAGTAAGTAGTTTTCATTAAGTTTAAGTATTTTAGAGACGTCGCGGTGTTGACGAGGTCTGCCTCTCGCCCTCTTCTCTAATCTAATCTAAAGTATTTTAGATACAAAATAATACGTTCTTTTTAAAAGTAGGCGAAATCTCGATATTGTCGAGATTTATCGAGATCTCGCCAGACAATCTCGCGAGTTCTCGAATTGCCAATCTCGAACCCAGACTGATCTCGCGAGATCTCGAATTGCCGATCTCGGTTCGAGATTGCATTCCCTAAATACAACTAGATTACCCTAATACAGTCAGGAACCATGAAAATAAACATCCGGTAACTAAACAATGCGATATCGAAACAGCACGGTATCGAAATTAAAAAAAAAAAAACAATATTAAATCATTGGAGAATTCGAGTGATTAATACTGTACAAAAATATACTCCCAAGGGGTTTAAAAATCCACCACCTCACTCGACACAAAGGACAAAACACAATTTATAAAAACAACATGCAATAACTACTTGATCGCTGATCTACACGAAGCCTTGCCAAGGCGTAACCAGGGTATTCATAAACTAAGGCTCATTTCGCACCAAACCAGTCAAGTCACGTCAATATTTCCTTTCGCACTGAATACGTCGCGTCAGCCGTCCCGCAAATTCCGATCGAAGTTCGCGGCAGCAACGATGCGGTCGCCGCGGCACAGTTTTGTGAAGAATTTTGTGTCAAGATGGACGTACTTCTCCAAGGCATAATTTTACGTCGGCTACACAGAGGAAGAAGGATGAAGAAACGAAGAAATCTGTTTTGGGTTCATCCCATACATCCAGGACTTACTACCATACCATACCAGGACTTACTAAATGACCCTCTTTTGCTTGCAATAATAAAATTAAGGTTTCTACGTCCATTCTGAGTCTCAAGACTGGGCAGACTGGCATTAAAAATTCAACCGGCTGAGTCGCAATTAGTCTTGACAAGTCTTGACGCGATCGGACTGGACGTGACGCACTTAGTATGAAACCAGATTTACACATTGTCTTTATTTCAACGATACGTTAATATGTCCAATAGTAGCGTCCGACTTGACTGTACACGACTGGACTGGATTGGTTTGGTGCGAAATGAGCCTTAGGGGCTACCGACTGGGGCGCCATGACTTAAGCCCTCCAAGCAGCCACGCTCAGTTGTCGAAGCTGAGAGGCTAGGAATTTGCCACTGACAAAGCGCAATCAACGCTAGCGTAATACTAAAACTAGATAACGTAAAACACATTAAAACAGAGGTCCAGGCTAACTGGCATAGGCGCAATTATTTAAATAGATTCCAAAATTTGATTCTTCTAAATCACTAATTCGCTAAGGAAAATTGGTGAAAACGACTTCACACGGCAAAAGTCGCACGTCGCTCGTGTAGAACGCGTCTCGGGGAGCGAAACTTCTCACGGCGATGTTCCCGTAAGTGGAGCCGTTCGCTCGCTACACGGCGTCAAAGTGCCGAAAAACGACTTTTTTCGCATGTTCGGACGCGTTTTTCACCCCTTTAGGATGCATAATTTTACTGTCGGAAACGGGTCCGGCGTACCTTCCTCTCGGTCCGGTCCTTATTACTACTTGACAATTTTTTTTCCATACCCACTTTAAAATAATTACATAACATGCATGTAACTCGGCATGTAATGGGTCACTTAATAGACCGGTGTGTAGGAACGTACCTTTTCCACAATAGTGTGAGAAAATAAAATTCAATAGTAATTTAATGTAAATTCAATATAGTCTAAGAAATTTAGCGAAAATAGAAGAAAAACGTATTCACACAGTGGATTTTGCGGGAAATTGTCGATGGTGGACCCCTTACTAACATACTAAAAATCCCACTCTTCACTACCCCTGCTTAATTTTTTTATGGGGGGTTAAACTACCCCCAAAAGTGTATTTTTGCAAATTATGATGTAGAGCTCTTGCACTTAACTTTTTTCGATAGAAGATCTGGTTTTTCCGGAAAACGTAAAAAACCACGTTACACCCCTAAGCACACCTCTTTATCCACCCTACCCTACTTCTGTTTATTTGTTGGGGTCCAATCGATTTTTCCCCATTTATATACCATTAATCCTAAATTTTCCGACCGTCCATATACTGCTAAGAATTTTTTTTTTGAAAAAAATTATTGGCACGACTATTTTGCAAAATTGTTGCCAGCACTCCGTCTACATAATTCATATTACTGTTCAGGTATGGTAGTGGCCCAACTTCGTTACTATTTTGAGAGTGATTAAGATTGACCACACATTCCACTTTTTATTACCGCTAGGGTCTAGGGCATGTTCCAGTAGTATAAGTCGGAGGGTTTAGGGTTAGAAAAATGAAAATAGAAACTCACAATACATTGATAAAATCTGGCTGTCAGTTTTGATAATCTTGAAAAATGAGAAATTTCACACAAACCGGCCATAGTATATTAAGTGAAATGTGTCGATTGTGTCTAGCATGTGGTGCGACGATAAACATATTTACGATATCCGTCAACTTTGGGAAGGAAATCGCAGACATAATAACGAAATGTGCCCCCATTCAGGTAAGAATAAGCATAGTTTAATTATTGTATTTTGCGATAGAATAACTAAACCTATATTTTGTGTGCATTTCCCTTTTTTGCTAAGAATTTTTAAAATAGATTCGGTTAGAACTGCTATTTGTGAACCACAGTAAATTGTACAACAAATCTATAATATATTTTATTATGTGTCCGTCTTTCCACGCTCTCCAGAAGCTCCGCCGTTGAATCTAGGAAGCTGAAACTTTGCACACTTATAAAGTTATAGTATTAGAGTTCATACATTTAGAGAAAACCAAATCCTAACGGAAACCTGCGCACAAAAACTGGTAGGAGAAATAGTCAGTGGTGTACGCAAAACAGATTAATAACACAAATTAATAAGACAAGAGAAATAAAATGTTAATAAACATGCATCACTGATAATGCACTTCAAATACAACGAAATACTCGATTTTTAACAGCATGTAGGTAATATAACTTAAACAGTGAGCACTGAATGACGACTTGACAAGTAAATAAAAAATTCACAGATTTCGCAATCCTTGCAACCATCGAGGACATTGGAAATGATAACAGCATATATGAAACATAATTAACTGTTTATTATACACACAATATTTATCAATGCACTGTTTAGTTTTGTCAGGAATAACCCTATTATTCTTCTGTTATATACGCGTTCACTTTTGCTTGATTACTTAACTTTTAAATGGATTTTTCTACAGTATTTATTAACATTTGCTCAAAAATAGCACCGCAGATCGTCGCAAATACCTGTCAATTAACTAAACATGATATAAAACACATTTCGAAAAAATTGCACTTGTTCAATTTTGCATGATTGCTCCTCACTTGATCGCGACACCGTTGTCTTTTGGCCTTGAACGAAAACTCGTAACTCTGCCCCTATATACGAACATAAACATTTCCAATGTTAAAAACAGTGACACCACTGACATGTACACCGCACCCTTCAAAAATAGAATAGACCAACCCGAACCGAATCTGGTTTCTGCGCATGAGGCGGTTAAGTTTTCTCTAAATGTATCTACTATACAACCTTATGAGACACGAGACAGATTCAAACATAGTCGGATTTTCGATTTTCTCCACGTGGACAGAAATAGAATTTACCATTGAGAATGTTGAATGGTTTATTAATAGTTATTCTCCGAAATATGATAAGATCCGTTAATTTAATGTTGTCAAATAAATTAATTGTCTTAATAACTAACGGAATAAAAGAGCTATATGAATAATTGCTTTGATTTATTGTAAAAATCGTACATGTCATACGGAATTCCCATAAGGTTTTGTACATATTTGGTTAGAACATGGCTGATGCATCGTTCGACCTATCAAAACACGGTCCCTTTATGGCCACACTGTGTTTATATACGTCACTGTAGTCCTAATAGACCAGGGTCGATAATTTTTGAAACCAAAAAAATAATAGTAGGATGAAACCCATTGGAAAAGGAAGAGAATATAACAGAAATGAAAGGAAAAATAATTTACGGGCGGTCTAAGGTTGGGAAGTGGAGGGGGTGAGTTTTTAAGGGTAAAAAACGGTTTATCTTGATTTCCGGCAAAACTACAAGTCCTATGGAAAAAAATTTTAATGGCAAAGTTGTAGGTAATAAAAAGATCTACAACTTTTGTATCACACTTTTTTCACATAACCTCAAAATGTATGTGAAAAATTCAAGTAACCAAGTTTTTGGTTTTTTATTTTTATCTTTTACAAAAAAATTTGTTTTTTTCACGAAATTTGGTGAAAACTTACCTTTTTTCATCACACTGTTAAATTCTGTAATAAAATTTTAGTAGTGTTGTTCAGTAGACTTTTGTACGGTCAGATCATGAAACTATTTATAAAAAAAAATAGGGAAAAAAACTTTTAAGTTAAACGGTTTTATTTTAAATCGTCAGCTGTACCAAAAACTAGAAAATAATTAGGACACAAACCAGGGGACACTTTGTGTCACTGCGTCAGCGGAGTAAGTAATAACAGACTAAAATAATAACGTGGGGCGCATTTGAAATATTTCAGTTGGTGGGCTTGGAAACACATTTTTCTAGACAAGCCGTTCTTATTTAATAATTATACAGTCGTTATACAAATTTTTATGCGCCCCACGTTTTTATTTTAGTCTGTTAAAAGTCCCAGATTATTACTTATTCCCCTTGGTTTGTGTCCTAATTATTTTCTAGTTTTTGGTACAGCTGATGATTTAAGATAAAACCGTTTAACTTAAAAGTTTTTATCTATTTTTATTTTCTAGTTTTTAGTTTGATTTCTGGTCCGTATCATTATGCAAACTCCTCATCCTTTCGACTGTCCACCTCCTGATTCCATCATCACATCCTCGTTACCAAGTTGAAATTATCATAATTATGTATTGTCACAGGAACTCAGTGTGCAAAGTTTCATAAGAATCGGTTAAGTAGAAGTAATTGAAAAAGCTGTCGAAAGATTTGAAACAAAGATAGTAACAAACAAATATACGGGGCCAAGCTAAATAAAACCGTTTAAAAAGAAAAAGTAAATAATATAAATGTTTCTTTCAGTCCTTAGTATGTATACGAAATTTTATTTTTACTATATGACAGAAACTTTTAATCCTCCATTTTTGTCACAGATAACGAGAAATGATAATATGCCAACTTCAATTTGTCAATTATGTTACATTGAACTAGAGAAGGTTCACCACTTCCAAACGCGAGTCGTAGAATCTGACAGAACACTGCAAAGCTATCTGCAGCATCGCCAGCTTGAATCACCTCCTGAAGAAGAGTCTAATGACGTTTTAAGTCAGAACTCCGCTACTGATGTCACTATAAAATGTGAACTTCCAGAAATTGAAGACGTAGTTGACGAGGCTTTAAATTGGACAGATACGGTACCAGCAAATTATAACGAAATAAATAAAATTAACGAGGAAGTGTCGATTAAATCTGAAATCAAAGATGAGCCGATGAATGATAATTTATCAATTCCAACAGCGGAATATATTGATGACATAATAAACGTTAATGGCAGTGAGAACAGTTGTGAAGACGCAGAGATCAAAATTGTCGATCCTGAAGTAGTTCCTGATTATGAATATTCTGAAGGTATGAAAAGTTCTGGTTGTTCAAGTGATTATGAGACTGAAAAGTCTTCCATAAGTGAAAAATAAAATAAAAAACTTTTTAACAAAAAAAAAACCTCCTTCAAAAAGCGCATTCCCGACCGTGATCCACACGTCGTACGAAAAATTTGTTGGTACGAAAGCTGTTGGTAAATGAGTCCTTTACAACTTTGTCATTTAAATGTGCCACTTATTTTCAATAAAAATGGTCCAAAAGTTGAAAAAACTGTGCCACTCTCCTAATTTTTCACACTGTTTGCTTGTTATTAGCAATAAATAATTTTTTTTTAAATATTGACTATATGAGGATTGTAGAGAATTAAATTGTCTACAAATTTGTTACTTACCTACCTTTTTTTATCGAGAAATGCAAAATACGCGTGCAAATCGACAAATACACAAAATCCAAGATGGCGGACAGTTCCCATGATTAATTAATGGGCCAAAATATGATTTCTTTATCTACTTTGCGGGGGACACCGAACTGCGTCAAAAGTTTTAATCCGACAGTTAATCTTTTGAAAAAATCTAAAATGATTGGACTAATATGTAGACGTCGAATTGAAAACCTTCCTCCTTTATTTGAAGTCGGTTAATAAGTGATATTTCAGTGGCGTAGCTAGGTGGCCAAAGGCCCCATGAGCTTGGGGACCGTGGGTAAACTGGGCCCACTTACCGTTATTATCTTTATCAAAATATAAAATATAGAAGGATTAGGGTTGGCCAAAGGCCCCCTGAGTTTTGGGGCCCTGGGTAATCTGGGGGCCTTAACAATATTATTTTTATAATAAAGCGTTTTACTTAAAAACATTTTTTATATATTTTATTTTTAAATCAAAATTAAAATGTGGGTCCGGTTTTGGGCAGTATCTAAATTTTTCCTTAAAGCCTCTCCAATTTGGCATAAATAAAATTTCAATAATGAGAAGGCGTCCTCACCAATGTATTTATTTATTTTATTTGTTTTTTTTTTAATGAAACTTACACAGATGTCTCAAGAGATAGCTAAATTAGTTGGCTTGACACTCCGGCGTTTTCGAAGATCGTGAACTTGGATCCCAGCGCAGGAATACATATAAAATAATTAAATAACTCGCCAAGGCTTGTGTGCGCTCGCCTACTACTCGTGCTAAAAACATCAGCACTAGTATTCGGCTCGCGATGCACACTCGCCAAGGCTCGTGTGTGCTCGCCTGCTACTTGTGCTGAAAATATCGCGGCTGACGTATAAGGATGTATTTAGCACACTAGTTACACAATATACTATTATATTCCTGAGCTGTGATATAAGTTCACGATCTTCTTAACGTCGGAGTGTTGCGCTAACCGATTGAGGCACGCATCAACGCACCTTAAAGAGCCTACTTAAATATAAGTAAATATAAGCCAAAATCTCATTATTGAAGTTTCAATTTGTCAAATAGCCGTGAAAAATTCAAAAATGAATGCTGAAAATGAAGAGTTTCTTGTAGACGAAATTGTTAATGACATGAACTGCGCCTCCCCGGAAATTCACGATCTCGAAGAAAATGTCAACAAAGAAATGTTGCCTGCTAAGTCTAAGGATAAATACGAACTTACTTATGCAACCTACAATTCATGGAAAAGTACAAACAAAATCAAACAAACGTCTGAGAAAGTTTTAAAAGTGTATTTCAAAATAATGTCAAAGAAATTTAAACCCTCAACTCTTTGGACCAAGTACTCAATGCTAAAAAGCACCATCAGACAAAAAGAACACAAAAACATTGAGGACTACAAATCTTTAGTGCTTTTTTTAAAACATCAGTCCATTGGATACAAGGGAAAAAAAACTAAAGTTTTGTCGGCAGAGGAAATAGAAAAATTTATAAATGAAGCACCAGACGACAGATATTTAGCAACTAAGGTAATTTATATTCAATTCATGATTATTTTATTTTGTTCTTTTTAGTGTTTCAAAATTTGTCTATGAATGCTCATATACGAGTATAATAATTACTCATGTATGGTATTGTTAAATTTTTAATTCGACTTGATGCTGACAACTAAACATGTGTCATGTTGTATTGTAATTAAATTTTGTTTTAATTTAACAAGATCTTGTAATTTGACTAAATAGAAGTTTTTATATCCTGATAGAAAAAAAATTTGCAAAATAAAAATTATTAAAAATAAAAAACATATTCCACAGGTTGCTCTAATCTTCGGCGTAACTGGGGCGTGCCGCAGGGAGGAATTGTACAATGTAAATATGAATGATGTTGAGGCGCAAGGAGACATTCTGCTAATTAAAATCCCGGGATCGAATGTCAAAGCTCCTCGTTCCTTTACCATAACAGATAAATTTTGCGATATTGTAAAGAAATACGCGTCCCTACGGCCACCGGATATCCCTTCAAATAGATTTTTTGTAAATTTCCAAAATGGAAAATGTACGAGACAAGTGATCGGAATAAACAAGTTTGGTGGAATGCCAAAACAAATTGCAACGTACCTTGGATTACCCGACCCCGCGCTGTATACAGGACATAGCTTCCGCAGAACTTCTGCAACGTTACTTGTAAATGCTGGAGCTGATATCATGACACTTCAACGCTATGGTTATAGGAAAAGTAGCACCGTTGCTCAAGGATATGTCGAAGAATCAATTTCGAGTGAACCAAAAATTGGACAAAATATGATAACGTCAGATATAACATTGAATTCATCAATTAAAATTGAAGAATTGGAAATGCCTGTCTCAGAGTATATTATGTAAATAAATTCATAAGAAATTCTTATATCTCATAAGACTTCATAAGAAGTAACGTCGAAATCTAATGCAATGTTTATATTTATTACAATAAAAAAATTCTAATTATTAAAAATAAACAGTTTTTATCATTCCTTGAAAGGAAATCAATATTAGTTATACAGTTAGACATAGGTATAATGAAAGGGTATGAAAAATGCACTGACGTCTTTAATTGTTGCTTTTTGCCTGAAACATTCCCACAATTAATTTCAGGCGCTGTCACTTATAAGGAAGAGATGGGGGTAACACCGTAATAACCCTTACCGAGAATATTTTTTTTCTCTCTGAAACTATGAGAGATTTTCGAATGAATCATATTTTTAGATTAATTTTTAGAAGTTCAAAACAGATTTCTTTTTCGAGGATGGTCTTTATAATAACAATAAAATTGGAGATACACCAACCAAAGAAATCATGTAAGTATCATCATTTAAAAGTCAACTACATGTACAAGTATTTTTATTTTAATATTATTTTGCTTTATATAGTCACTTACAGTAGTTGTCCAGTGACCGTCTGATACAAAAGTAAAAGTATAGCTTAGTCACTTAGTGCATTACGAATATAAAATAGCTGAAACGGTGAAAGTACAGTCCCATTGCTCTCACACACGACCAAATAGCATCAATACGCATTTGTACACACACATCCATAGTAATCGAGAAATGATCGTGGCAACTACGCTGACTGTTACTGTGCATCTTTTTTCGTAGCAATATGAATGCGCTATTGCCACATCACTACTACTGTTTCGATTCATCTTTCGAGTTAATAATAATATCTCGGTAACGACGTGGTTAATAATTTTCGATTTTTTTTTATGAGATCTGTGACTATGATTATTATAACATCACATTTTAATGAAGTTCCTGCATTACGTTTGGAAAACAAAAAAATTCTCATAAAAATTTGTATTCTCCATAAGAGCCCGTGTTAAAATTAAATGCATCCACTGGACAACAGTCTACCTTAAGCAAAATCGTCGCCAGCATTCCGTCTACATAATTCATATTAGTGTTCAGGTATGGTTGTGGCCCACCTTCGGTACTATTTTGAAAGTAATGAAGATTGGCCACACATTCCACTTTTTATCGCTAGGATCTAGGGCATCTAGTATAAGTCGAAGGGTTTAGGGTTAGAAATAAATTAGAAACTCACGATACTGTGATGATTTGAATTCTGGCAGCCTGTTTTGATAATCTTGAAAAATGAGAAATTTAACATCAACCGGTCATAGTACATTAAGTGAAATGTGTCGATTATGTCTAGCATGTGGTGCGACGATAAACATATTTACGATTTCCGTCAACTTTGGGAAAGAAATTGCAGACATAATAACGAAATGTGCCCCCATTCAGGTAAGAATAAGCCTAGTTTATTTATTGTATTTTGAAATAGAATGACTAAACCTATATTTTGTGTGCATTTGTCTTTTCTACTTAAAGAATTTTTAAAATTGAAAAAATATTGATAGATTCGATTAGAACTGCTATTTGTGAACCACACTCCACAGTAAATTGTATAACAAATCTATACTTCTACACTAATCTATATCTATATTTTATTATACAAAAGAAAGTCGTGATACTTAGTTAGTTACACCATTTATAACTCGAGAACGGCTGGACCGATTTTCATGATCTTTTATTTTTTGGATTTGTCTCCGCCCTGGTTAACAGAATAACTATTAAAACATCGGAAAAATTAACCCGGGAGCGAACGAGCGAAGCGAGTGAGTAGTGTATTGCAGTCCGGGCGAAGCCGGGCCGGGCCGCTTGTATATATTATTATTATTAATATTATAAACGTGAAAGTTTGGATGGATGTTTGTTGCTCAATCACGACAGAACGGCTGAACGGATCTGGATGAAATTTGGCACAGAGATAGATTATAGTCTGGAATAGCACATAGGCTACTTTTTATCCCGGAAAAATGTACTGTTCCCGTGGGATAGATTTGTTTTTGTTTTTCATAGAGCAAGGGATCGACATGATTTTGCATAGTGGTAGTTTAAGGATCAGAGAATGTTATAGGCTACTTTTTATCCCGGAAAAATATACGGTTCCCGTGGGATAGATTTGTTTTTGTTTTTCACAGAGCAAGGGATCGACATGATTTTTGCATAGTGGTAGTTTAGGGGTTAGAGAATGTTATAAGCCACTGTTTATCCCGAAAAAATGCACGGTTCCTATGAGATAGCATAATTGTATCCTACAGGAACTTCATAATAAATGATAAATTCTTATCTCTGGAACTACTAAATTGATTCTAAAAATTCTTTCACTAATAGAAAGCTACGCAGTGGGGGAGATTCTCGCGAGGGGGTTCTCACGGAGGGGTAATAAATTATAAATTCTTATCTCTGGAACTACTAACCGATTCTAAAAATTCTTTCACTAATAGAAAACTACGCAGGAGGAAAGATTCTCGAGAGGTGGTACTCGAGGGGGGGGGGGGTAATAAATCATAAATTCTTATCTCTGGAACTACTAAACCGATTCCAAAAATTCTTTCACTAATAGAAAGCTACGCAGGGGGGGAGATTCTCGCGGAGGATAACAAATTAGGGTGGGGAGATTCTCGCGGGAAAATAACAAATTAGAGAGGGGATTCTCGCGGGGGGATAGCAAATTAAGAGGGGAGATTCTCGCGCGGGGATAACAAATTAGGGGGGAGATTCTCGCGGGGGATAAAAATTAGGGGGGGAGATTCTTGCGGTGAGATAACAAATTAACAATATACTAAATATACGTGAATGGAGCAATGGGTGACCGCTATTAAATCATAATTTCATACCACTCGGGCGAATCCGGGCGGGTACCGCTAGTCTATAATAAAATTTTCTTATGTGTCCGTCTTTTCACGCTTTCCAGAAGCTCCGCCATTGAATCTAGGGAGCAAAGAGCATAGAAAAGAGGGGAAGCAGCCCATAAGAGCTAAATATGTAATAGCGAGTCAAGCAGTAAAAAAATCCCAGAACCACTCCATTATTGGGAGACGTGAAGTTAGCCCCGCAATTTTCGGAAAAAATTTTTTTTTTCAGAGTTCTGAATTCGTTTCCATCAGTTCTGGAGTTCTTTGTAGGTTTAGACAATATTTCTGGCATTTCTCCATCGATTATTCGAACTTGAAAATATGAGGGGTTAGGTTCACGCTGCCCCCCGAAGTTGAAAAAATTCTATTTTTTCAGGAGTTCTGAGTAGCCCTCCAATAGTTCTGGAGTTCTTTACAGTTTTGAGCAATAGTTCCGTTCGTTAAAACGTACAAATTGAGAATTTCATTTTGAAAATCAAAATTGCCCAGCATTCCTCTAATTTTACTTGTGTGATCGCGTTCAGCTTGTCCCCTCAGCTGTTACCTGCCGGAACGCCTGACGGTGATTTGAACAACCGTGTTGGCGTCTTATCAACTTACCCCTTGGGCCCGGCAGCACGCCACTGCAGTGAAATTACGGTCGTGTTCGACCGGACATGGGCTTTCACCACACCTCTAATTGATTGATTTCGGGATGCCAGGACAATTAAGTGTCCACTTATTGCTACTTTTACTCACTTATTCTTACCTTTACTCACTTCGCTAATTGTGGGGCGTACAGTGTCGTTGTGGTGAATGGTGTCGTGTTAGATAGCAAACGGAATCTGTACCTTCGCTTGATTGCTCAGAGCCAAGGGTCAAGATCCCATTTACTACCCCTAATTGGTTGTGTATGAGTGTAACCCACCAGACACAAGGCCGGAACTATGATCCAGATGGATTACAATCGTGTGAAGTGTACTAGATGTGTGCCGGATTACTGGACTGCCACACCAAAATGGTTGCTCAGTATTGGCGAACCGCCCAGCAATTCGGATGTGGGAAAGTGTAGTATGTGTTGGCGTAATGTAAGGTGTGAGTTTGTGCGGCTGAAATAAGTAAAGCTACTCATCAAAACAAGTAAGTCAAGTCAAACAACTTCTAATATAATTTATTCAGTATCAAAACGAATTTTACAGTTATCGTATAATTGTCAATTTATACCTGAATGGAAAAGGTTCATGAACTAAATAACTATAGTATAAAAAACTACCCGGTTCGATAAGTTTTGAATTTAAGTTTCTAATAAACGTTTAACCTATAATCAACATTTTATCTCTAGCTAGTTTAAAACCGCTGAGTTGAATTAGATTTTCTAATTCAAACTTATTGAAATTATCATATTAATATTATTTATTTATTTATTCAATCAATATTTAGCGTACCTTTATTTAATCTGTATTATCATACTTTTAAGCGCTTTGGCTTTTATTTTGATTTATTATTATTATAATGCCATTATTATCGTTGCTAAATCAACATAGATTCATTTACATTTCGTGATGCCTAAATCAATTTCATTGCATTCCATTATTGGAGATAATTTTATTGACTGATAAAATTATTATCTTAATTTAAAAATACCACATACTTATAAGCTGAATCGCCGTACGGGGATTAGTCCGGTACTCTGTATTTAGAGTTGTTTATATTTTAATTTTCCAGGATCTAATGACTAAAAATGAGCGTGTTTGCCCTTTTTATAGGGTCGGTTTTCCCGGCAATTTGACTAGCCAAATCACGTGACGTCGAGTCAGCTAGTGTACGTCGCGTCGAAGCGACGTAGCGCTACTTTCCAACCCTATATCAGCCCGTTCATTGTGACTGTTATTTACCTACGTTCAAACATTTAATATTTCAACCCTATTGTGTGCTGATGGCCGTACAATACAACAGACTGAGTTACTTGTCATGATTGTCAATTGACTTGTCTGAAATTATTTACATATCGAAAATTACCTATCGGTCTTGTATAATCTCACGGTGTCTGTCTATTGTTGATGTCGAGTCAAGCGATTTTCGTCCGTCAGGAGCTACCGTTTGTCCCCCCCTCAACATCTTTATCTACACTTCTCTCCTGCCGTTGACATATCTATGTTTTGTTACTAAGCCAACATCTGATTTTATTCGGCTGATGACCTTGTCCTATTTTATTTACAAATTTAAACAATGTTTCCCTATTGTCGATACGCCGGTTCAATGGCCTTTATTTAAATTAGGTACCGTATTGTCGTTACTTCATTACTATATTTTTTATTACGATGACTACACGAAGGAATGTATATGACTCAAATAATCCGTGAATAGGTCGTCTCTGCACAGCACCCCCACCTCGAAACTGGATGTGCTTTGGAGTATAATTACGACAAAAACAACCAGAGATTCATATGACGTTAGAAGTGACGAACCTTACCGGGCATTTGTTCAAATAACATTTCTTCGTTGAATACTACTTAAAATTCAAAATTCCTTACCGGATCTATTGATCCTTCTAAACGAAAAATAATAAAAGTGTATCAAAATTAATTACTGAAATAGCTTTTTAGCAAAAACCAACTATAACTAAGAGTTACTATTTTAATAGTCTGGAAGACGTACGATTTCGGAATTTTCCCTTGCCAATATTATTCGACTGCTCATCAAACCTAAAATTCTAATTTAAATAATTTAACAAATAAAACTATGACTATGCCAGTCGGCTTAAAATGACTATTTGTGAATCATATCTCGCAAGGGTAACTTCTATAGTTCGAAAGACTCCCAGATCTCATAAACTGAATTTTCTTTTAAACAAAGTTTCTCCTTTTCAAATTAAAGTTTAAACATAACAAATCAATAAAAACAAATGTCACCGTCACTTGACCGCGCACAAACACTACACCTTTACACTATTGTTGGTTGATGGAGTGGGTGCGGACGTGGTCGAACACCCGTCGACGCACCCGCCGTCCGTCGATCGTTACCCAACGGCGCACCTTCTTCATCATTGGCCTTGGTGGTTCGGGCGTAGTTTTTAGCCAGCTCGGCGGTTCTCCCTCATCTACTACTATTACTTGCTGCCTAGCGGATGGCCAGGGGGTTCCGCTATGGTCAAAAATTTTTGGGGTCGTTCCCAGCGGTGGTCGTCTATCCCGTCGCTGGACTGGCGGCAAATCTAAACGAACAAGCCGGTATGGCCCATTATATCGCTGGTTGTTCGGAGAAGGTTCACGTCTCCGCTTCTTTGGCGGTGTTCGTTGCATCACACCGGCAGCTATTAACTCTTCTTTGTTGGTCACGGCCCTGCTGGGGTCGTCCGGGTACGCTACCCTTTTACTTTGCAGATTCGGCAAAGGGTCGCAAAACTCCCACTCTCGAATATCGTCGAAAAAAATTTCTAGGATGTCTTCCATCTACGACAAAATATACATGGTCTGATGGTGTAGGATAATTACATATCAGATTATATTTGTTGGATTGCAATTTCCTTAGTTCAATTGTTGTCTTTCGGCGTGATTATTAGGTACTTAAGACCTTTTGTTGATTTTAAGTGTCATGATTACATACTTAAAGTTTGCCTTTGTCGGCCTCTTTTTTTTTTTTAAAAGGGTTATTATTACCTATTTATGTCAATATAATATTATTATCATTTATCGCACTAAGTTAAATAATTATTAGATTGTTTATTCAGTTCTTTATATTAACGATAATTTGACACTATTTTAGTCATCAAACCTAGTCAATCGTTAATTAAATCCCGTTTAACACTTCTGGTATTATTAACTCGATTTTTCTTCTTGGCGAACAAAATTGATTATTGTTTTTTTTTTTTATTAATTACTATTATTTAATTTAACTCGCGTTGTCTCGTTTATCAGTTTCGATTATCCATTGTTCATAGCCACGTTATCACTATTTTTTAATTCGACCGGTCTAGTCATTGTTTACTTTTTTATCCGGTGGTTATTGTTCCGGGCGCTTAAATTATATTTTTTTAAGTGGATAACGTTTCTGGTGCTGTGATACTCGTTCGTATCCGGGTGCACCAGTTCGTACGCGTTCACATTGTGTATTTTCTGGATCCGATAGGGTCCTTCATACAATAGGAAAAACTTCTTTATGGTTTTATCCAGCGCTGACGATCGGTAGTGGACTTGTTCTAAAACTAAGTCGCCTACCTGGAACTGTATGAACGGAACTTTGTCGTGTCGTTTTTTCCGAGCTGCGGCTCTTTTTCGTAATCGTTCTCTCACGGATAATATTTTTTGCTCTGGGTCTTCACTAGATCGAGCTGGAAACTCTATTAACTTTTGAATTATCGTATCCGGTTTTTTATGAAAAATGATCTCGTATGGCGTTGCTCCTGTAGAGTCGTGTTCAGTACAGTTAATCCATTGTTCGATATAATCTATATATTGTACCCAATTGGTATGCTTCTCGTGACAATAGGTCCGAAAATACCGCCCAAGTTCCCTCATGACCCTTTCGACCATGTTTGTTTGGGGGTGGTAAATGGAACTGTAGCGAACTTGGATACCGGCGTCCTTAAGGGTATCCTTCCATTTCTTGCCGATAAACTGTGGGCCTTGGTCGGTCAACACCGTTTCCGGTTTCCCGAATTGGGGGATGAAATCGTCTAAAATTTTTCTTGCTAGCGTCCGCGCGTTAGCATGCCGTATCGGGTATAACCTCACGTATTTAGAAAACGCGTCCATCACCACGAAAATGTATTCGAGGCCGCCTCGACCTCTCGGTAAAGGACCGTACAAATCGCAACTTAACAACGTCATTGGATTTTCAGGAATGACATGTTGCATGGGCCCCTTCCCGGCCTGCTGAGTCACCTTGGTTTTCTGGCATAAATCGCACTCGGTCACTGTCTGTCGCACGCGTCGGTACAAGTTATTGAAATGACAAACATCTTTGATCACCTTGTATATTTTCTGTGTACCCAAGTGTCCGTAGCGAAGATGAAAATCTTCTATCATTAAATTAACCATTGCGGCGGGTACTACTAGTCGCCAATTGTCGGATTCAGGATGTGCCCGAAAAAATAATACGCCTTTATGTAGCATATAAAACATGCGTGTACGCTCGCCGATTTCGGTGTCGGTGGCTAAATGTTGCAACGTTCTTTGAATGTGTTCATCCGTTTCTTGATATTTTACTATTCTATTTATGCGCTGTCGGAATTCTTTGTCGGTAGAAATATGCAAACTATAGACATGCAATATGTTTTCCGTTTTGTTGTCACCGTCCTGGGTCGGTTTGACGGCGTATCGTGACAAACAATCTGCGATTATGTTTTCTTTTCCTGGTCGGTATCTTATTTCAATCTGATATTCCTGAAGATACAAAATCCAGCGCATCAGTCTATTGTTGATTGGTCGTGTCAACTTAAAAAATACTAGGGCTTGGTGATCGCTCATCACGATTGTCGGATAGCCCAGTATGTAAGTTCTAAACTTTTTACACGCAAAAACAACCGCTAACAATTCCAATTCAGAAATTGTATATCTTTGTTCTGTTGACAAGAGCACTCGGCTCGCAAAAGCGATCGTTTGATGTCGTCCGTCTTTATCTATTTGGTATAAATGAGCCGCTATAGCTGCTTTAGATGCATCGGTCTCCAGATAAAACTCTTGGTTAAAATCCGGATGTCGAAGCTTGATGGCGTTCAAAAATTCCAATTTTAATTGTTCAAAAACCACGTCGTCGTTATTGGACCAATTCCACCGCTGATTACCTCGAAGTAAATGTGCAAATTTGTCTACATGTTCAGACATGTTTGGGATAAATTTGCGATAAAAATTGCACATCCCTAAAAATGATTGTAGTGCTTTCTTATTGTGCGGTGCGGGAAACTGCTGAATTGTTTCAGTTTTCTCCGGATCGATTTGTAAACCTTCAGTCGAGACGATGTGTCCGAGAAATTTGACCTGTTTTTTACAGAACTCTGATTTGCTAAATTTAACTGTTATGCCTGCATTCTGCAGCTTTCTTAAAATTATTTTAATGTGGTTCATATGATCCGTGAAAGTTTCAGACGTAATTAGGATGTCGTCTACATAAATTTGCGTAAACGCATCGACGTCATTACCTAAAACTTGTCGCAAACATTTATTGAAAATCGATATTGAGACGTTTAGTCCAAAAGGCAACACCTTAAATTGATAGTTTTGCCCGTTGTGCAAAAAGGCGGTAAATTTTCTTGATTCTTTATTTAACGGTATTTGCCAGTAACCATTCGTCAAATCGATACTGGAAAAATATTTGGCGCCTTGGAATTTCGCGAGTATCTCTTCCATCGGTGGCATCGTTTCACGGTCTGGTATTATGTGTTGGTTCAGGTGGCGCGCGTCGAGACATAATCGCACCGAAGCATCTTTTTTGATAACAACCGTCAGTGGATTAGAATATGGCGATATTGATGGTTCGATGATATCCCAATTTAACATACGCGTTATTTCTTCCTTCACCGCGTCGCGTTTGCTGAATGGAATAGGGTACGTTTTCCTACACCACGTTTTTCCGATTTCGATATTTAAATTAGCCGCTACTCCTTTAATTCTACCGGGCTTAACTGAAAATACGTCTTTGAATTTCCATATTACGTCGGTCAACATAGCTTTTTCCTCATCCTTTAGCACGTCGTTTGTTTGTAGAGTTTTACGCAATTCTTCTATTGTTAAGTTTTCTTGATTGTTTACATTATTAGTGATCACTGATATGAAGCGGGTTAAGGGGTCGCTTGGTGGACAAAAAACCGCTTTTCGAATGTTATTTGTTAATTTAATCGATTCAATTCTAGTATCGCGAACGTGTTCATAAAACGGCACTTTAATTAACTCGTCATTATGATAGAACGCGATTTCCTGGTTTCGAAAATCAATATTGGCTGATCCCTGTTGAAGCCAATCTACGCCCAAAATAATGTTACATTGTAGGTCGTCCATAATGTACGCCATAATGTCGCATTCTTGTTCTTGAATCTTCGCTTTGATTAATGTCAATTTTTTAATCGGTTTACACTTTTTTCCGTTAGCCGTGTACGCTACTAAATGTGTTGTAGGCAACAAGGGTAGCGGGTGTAAGTCGTCATGATTAATTTTTTCAAAAAACTCGGTGGAAATCACAGTAACGTCCGATCCACTGTCTATGAGGGCTAATTCTGTAAATTGTCGAATTGTCATGAGTACGTGCGGTCGCAATTTTCCGCTGGGTTCCGGGTCGTTTTCGATTAGTAAATCGGCCGTCGGATTATTATTGTATAATTGTAATTCGTCGATTTCAAGTCTCCGGGAAGTGGGGTTGTCACGCTTATAGCCCGGAGGTTCTAATGGCGTGCGTTTTCGTTTCCCGTCTGATGTTGTCGCGATGTACTAGGCTCGGCTTCATTACGGTTTTCGTGTTGCCTCACCTCTCGGTTGTGGTTACGGTCATTATTATCCCGGTGATAATTTCGCGAACTATTGTTATTGCGTTCCGTGTACTGATTTTTCTGGTAATTTTTATAATTATTATTCGTCGTGTTTTGTTGCGGATTCGCGTGATTGCGATCTCCATTCTGGACCTTATTTATATTGGCACTGTTGTCGATTTGACTTAATATTTCTGTTAAAAATGTATCTATGATATCAAAATAAGTTACTATTAGCGACATCAGTGTGTCACTTTGTGTACTAAGATAAAACTATAAAACTGTAAAATGTCGAAACAATAAATTCACTTGTGGCTCCGCTATCCACGTGTTTTAATAGGTTATGGGCCCAGAAAGAATTTTTTAATAGTTAAAATTGTTTAAGTTGTACACAAATATGACTTCAAATTTTGTGATCAATGTGCCTAAACTCAAAGGTCGAGAAAATTATGAAGATTGGGCGTTTGCGGCTGAGAATTTGCTTGTGTTAGACGGCATGGAAAAGTTCTTAAAAGACGAAGGTGTCGAAGCAGCAGCATTAGTGGACGCCAAAGCGAAAGCTAAATTAATTTTAACTATAGATCCAGCTTTGTATGTTCATATAAAGGAGACGAAAACGTCGAAACAATTATGGGAAAAATTAAAAACGTTGTTCGACGATTCAGGTTTCTCTAGAAGAATTACTTTGCTTCGTCATTTAATTTCAATTAGACTAGAAAATTGTGATAATATGACGAATTATGTGACACAAATTGTGGATACTTCACAACGATTGAGTGGCACGGGCTTCAAAATTAATGACGAATGGGTTGGTTCGTTATTACTAGCAGGTTTACCCGAACGTTTTTCGCCAATGATTATGGCAATTGAGCACAGTGGCATGCAAATAACCGCCGATACGATCAAAACCAAATTACTTGATATGGAAACGGCTGATGTGAGTGAATGTAATTCTGCACTGGCTGCGAAGAGTTGGCAGAAGAAAAACACCAGTAAATCGGACAGTACTAGCAAACAGAGTGGATCAACACCAGTGTCAAATTCTAGTGTTAAAGGTGGAAAAACTATAACCTGTTATAAATGCAAACAACATGGCCATTATCGTAATCAATGTCCTCTTTTGAATGAGAAACCGGAACAGAAAAAGCAGACTAACGCTTTTAGCGTTGGTTTTCTAAGTGGAAAGTTCAACAAGAGTGACTGGTATATTGATTCCGGTGCCAGCATGCATATGACGGCGAACAAAGATTGGCTGAAAAATCCACTGTATTCGTCGAGCTTACCGGAGATTATAGTCGCTAACAAAACAAAAGTTCCTGTTTTGTGTTCAGGTAACGTAGAAATAATTACGAGTCATGGTTGTGACATCACCGTTAAAAATGTCTTATGCGTGCCGAGCCTCACGACTAATCTATTGTCAGTTAGCGAATTGATTAGGAATGAGAACAGTGTCATTTTCAAGCCGAACCGATGTCTTATAAAAAACAAGAAAGGCGATTTGGTTGCTGAAGCCGAGTTGGTTGACGGTGTCTACAAACTGAATGTGCAGACTGAAAACTGTTTACTGACTTCGTCGAAAGTTGATGGGGACACATGGCACAGACGGCTTGGACATATTAACAGTAACGACATGAATAAAATGAAACGCGGTTTAGTAGATGGAATAGACTATCCAGGCGTATTTGATATTAATAAATCAAATTGCGAGACGTGTTGTGAAGGAAAACAGTCAAGGTCACCCTTCTCAACAGGTACTCGAGCTACAGAAACACTTCAGATTGTTCATTCAGATATATGCGGACCCATGGAGAACAAGTCTATTGGTGGTGCGAGATATTTTCTACTGTTTGTTGACGACTTTAGCAGAATGACCTTTATCTATTTTTTAAAGTTGAAGTCTGAAACGTTAAGTTATTTCAAACAATTCAAGTCGATGGTAGAAAATCATCAGAACAAAAAAATCAAGATTTTGAGAACTGACAACGGCTGTGAATACTGTGGAAATGATTTCGAAAATTTCTTGAAGAGTGAAGGCATCGTGCACCAGAAGACTAATCCGTATACGCCCGAACAAAACGGGCTTAGTGAAAGGTCTAACCGAACCATAGTAGAGAGAGCGAGATGCTTGCTTTTCGAAGCAGAGCTTGAAAAACGGTTTTGGGCAGAAGCTGCTAACACAGCTGTCTATTTAAAAAACCGGTCTGTAGCTTCAGGATTAGAAAAGACTCCATACGAAACATGGTACGGTAGCAGGCCAGATTTAAAGCACATCCGCATTTTTGGCAGTTCAGTCATGGCACACGTGCCGAAAGAAAAAAGAACGAAGTGGGACAGGAAGTCAAAGAAACACATACTTGTTGGTTTTTCAGAGAACGTCAAGGGATATCGTATCTATGATCCAGAAAAAAATGTTGTAAGTACAAGTAGAGACGTTGTGATATTAGAAAAGCCAAAGAAAACAGAACAGACAGTAAGTGTCACTCTAGAGAACGTAGATTCAGTGGGGGAGCCTGTGGTCAAAACGGAACAGCATGAAGAGGAAGAAAACGTACAAAACTCGGAAGATATCGAAGAAGAAGAAGAGGAAGAAGAAGAAAGTACGGCAGAAGAACAGAATTTACAATCACCGGTTATTAAACAACAAAGAGAGAAAAGACAGAGAAAGGCTCCAGAAAGGTATGGTTTTGCCAACATGTGTGCTACCTCGATAATTAACGATGAGCTGACATATGCAGAGGCTATCAGCGGCCCTGAGAAAGATAAGTGGTTGCAGGCGATGGCAGAAGAACTGCAGTCGTTTGAAGATAATCAGGTGTGGGAAATTGTAGATACTCCAGTTAACACAAGTGTAGTACAGTGTAAGTGGGTGCTACGAAAGAAAATCGACTGTGACGATAATGTGAAATATCGTGCAAGATTGGTAGCCAAGGGTTTCACGCAGAAGGCTGGCGTGGACTATCAAGAAACGTTTTCCCCGGTTATTAGACACTCGACATTGAGGCTATTATTCGCATTGAGTGTTCAGTTAGGTATGGACATTACTCATTTGGACGTGACAACAGCCTTTCTTAATGGTGATTTAAAAGAAAGCATTTTTATGTATTTACCAGAAGGCTTTCCTGTCACAGGTTCCGAAAATAAAGTGTTAAAATTGAAAAAGGCTGTTTATGGCTTAAAACAGTCATCGTTAGCTTGGTATAAAAGAGTAGATGAGACATTGTGTAATTTAGGTTATAATAAAAGTAAATTAGAGCCTTGTGTGTATATTAAAAATCACGAAAACAAAGAAAAAACTATTGTTGGTATTTATGTTGACGATTTTCTTATTTTTTCGAACAATAAGTCAGAAACTGAATGTTTAAAGCAGGCTTTAAGTTCGAGGTTCAAAATAAAAAATTTGGGTCAAGTAAAACAATATTTGGGCATGAGAATAAACATTGATAAAGATTCAAATGTAATTACTATCGATCAAGAACACTATATTGAACAGTTATTAAAAAAATTTGATATGTTGGACTGTAATTCAGTTGAGACACCTATAGAGTGTAAATTAAATGTAGAAAAGTCTGATATCTGTGATGAAAAATTACCGTATCAAATACTGATAGGTTGTTTGATGTATTTGAGTGTATTGACTCGACCAGATATTGCTTATTCTGTCAGCTATTTAAGTCAATTCAATAACTCTTATTCTCATGTTCATTGGAATTATGCTAAACGCATTTTAAAATATTTAATGAAAACAAAAGGTTATTGCTTAAAATATACTAGAGAGAAAGTAGATCTAGAAGGTTACGTAGACGCCGATTGGGCGAGTGATACTATCGATAGAAAGTCGTATACGGGATTTTGTTTTACAAAGTCTGGATCTGCTATTTCTTGGCAAAGCAAAAAACAAAAAACCGTAGCATTAAGTAGTTGTGAAGCTGAATACATGGCTTTGTCGGAAGCTTGCCGAGAAGCCATATATTTAAGAAATTTAGAATCTGAAATCACTGGTTCTTCTTGCAACATTGTACTGTTTAACGATAGTCAGAGTGCATTGAAGTTGGCAAATAGTCATCAATCGCATAAACGCTCTAAACATATCGACGTTAGATACAATTTCATTCGTGAAGTCATTAATGATAATATTGTTGAAACAAAATATTTGCCGACAGCTGAGATGCCCGCTGATTTATTCACTAAGGGTTTGTCAGGAATGAAACATTACAAATTCATGGAAATGCTGGGTATTGTTAAAAAATGATTTAATTGTTAATTTTGTATTTTGATATAGTGGGGGTGTTAAAAATGTATCTATGATATCAAAATAAGTTACTATTAGCGACATCAGTGTGTCACTTTGTGTACTAAGATAAAACTATAAAACTGTAAAATGTCGAAACAATAAATTCACTTGTGGCTCCGCTATCCACGTGTTTTAATAATTTCCAAGGCTTCACTGACGTTTTGCGGGTTTGTTAGCAACAATTGGTTATACCAAGGATGCGGAAAATGTTTAAATATCTGTTTAATTATTGTTGTTTCCTTTATTGGTATATCCAGGTATTTGACCCGTTTGAACCAACTCAAAAAATGTTCTGAGAAGGATCCGCTTCGCGCTTGATAGCTATGAGGCGTTATCAGGCTCCGGTATATTTGTTCTTGCAGATCGGTGCCCCAGAAATATTTCAAAAATTCAGTTTTGAATTGTTCCCAGTTATTTAACCTGGTTTCCATGGCGTCAAACCATTCTCTAGCACTGTTTTCTAAATAATTACAAATGAACATTTTGAATTCTTGATTTTCTAATATTCGGAATTCATTTAGTAATTGTACCTCAATCGATTTTATAAAATCTACGGGATGTTGATTATCTGACATACCCCTGAAATTTTTTATTTGACTCTTTACCGGCTCCCGGTTTGCTAATTGTTGCAAACCTGTCACGGTATTGGTCCGAATCGCTACTTCTACTTGGTGTAGACGGCTATCTAATACTCGGACTTCTTCGTCCGATTGCATTACTTTCGTGGATATCGCTTCCAATTTTTTCTCATGCACCGGTACTTGCTCTAGAACGTACTCTTCCACATGATCTAATTTGACCTTGAAGTCATCTTGTTTACTCTCGATTTGTTTAATTTTGCCACTATGCTGGTTTTGTGTGACTTGCAATTGTTGATTGGTTTCGCTTAATTGACTAATAGTGTCATCGAATCTCGCCAACGTTTCGTTTCGGGACTGTTCTATGGCGCTCTGATTTTGTCTGACCTCATTTTGTGTCTGTTTGACGGCGTTTTGTGTTTGTGTCATTTCTTCCTTTAGCTCTTCCTTTAGCTGTTTGAGCATAGCTATTATTAAATTGGAGGCTGCAGGAACTTCTTCAGATTCTGCGGGCGATGACGTCTTTGGCGGGTCTTCCTCAAAATCTGTCTTAAAGTCGATTTCGGTTTCCGTCGGAGACGATGTTTCTTCGGGGTTTTGTTGCTCCATTTTTAATCGTCTTACGTATTTAAATTTTACGCGAATACTTTATTTAATATGTTAATTTCTTTATTGAAATCTTTATTTAAATTTTTCAATTATCATAAACTGTTTAATTGTTAACGTGTGATTTTTTAATTGTTATTCGTTCGTTATTTTTTTTTTTAAATTAAACCAGGTGTGCGGCTTTATTTAAATTTACTTTATTTAAATTTTTTTATTATTATTGTTTAAAAAACTTATCGACCTAACCTTTTACGTTTTTGATTTCTTGACTCTAATTATTAAATATTCGTTTTGTAACTGATTTTTTTATGATTGTTGAACTTTCTGCCTTTTTTAACTGTACAGTCGCAGTTGAAATTATCCTACTCCTTTTTTTTTTTAAACTTTCTTTACTTTTAATCCAAAGGAATTCTAATTGTGAATTATTTCTAAATCTGATCTGATCTGATTGTTGTTAACGTGTGGACTATTGTTGACTCTATTCAATAATTCAAAAGTTTCTACACAATAAACGCTACGGTTTAGTTTCAAACAGACCTCACAAGTGTTGACTGTGTTGTTTTCACAAAAAATGTTTTACAAGTGCTACTGTTTTTTCAAAAAGTTCTCCCACGGGATGATGCTAATTGTGATTTTTTTTTTTTTTCAACAAAATATTCCATTAAAGTGATACTAACTGTGGCTTTTTTCCTTCAAAAAAAATTCCATATAAGGGCTACTGTTTTTTCAAAAAAATGTCCCCACAAGTGTTGACTGTGGCTTTTTTTTTTTTTCAAAAAA